>JAVJIF010026081.1:0-56993 GCA_038442645.1 Agave tequilana | reverse complement strand
GCAATCCAATGCTTAGAGGAGAAGGTGTTTATGCAGCCAAAAATGGATTAGGGGATGGGAAAGATCTTGAATTTGTTCTTGGATTTCAAGGCGGGGAGGAGAGAGTTAGGGTTTCGACTGATTCTCAGTGTCGCTTGCTCCTCGTGAGAATAAGCCTCCCTAACTCCCTTACTTTGGTGACGGCGAGTCGGGTAATCAAGTCTGGACCCATCACTAAATCAGACGGGTATGGAACTGTATAGACCCGCAGGTAATCGGGTCGGGTCTAGTACCTGTAATGGTAATCGGGTCTGGGTCTGTTAACTATCATACTGCCTCGAACTTTGTAACGCCCCGATCCCACGAATACGGAGACGTCACTGCGACGTATATACGTAGGTCAGAAAATGCCCCCACGTATGTACGCTAAGCATTTAGTATAACAAGGATCAGAGTACACGACAAAGCGTGATATTCATACGTATGCCAACTTAAAAAGTACAACTACAAAGCTATCACAGGATATGATAAAGTATTACACGTTACATGTGTATTACATCACAACCAAGTCCAAAGTAAGATTTACAATATAAACACAAAAGCTCACGAGTTGGATGAAGATCCCGTGAGTCAAAATGGATAGGTCTGGCACGAAGAACAGGAACTAATCTGCCTGCTCACTAAGATAAGCTTGATCCTCTGTGGATGGCTCCACTTCGATCCAAGCTTCGGAACCTGAATATACAAATCCAAGGGAGTCAGGACCTCCCAACTATGAATAGGCTACAGCCAAATGGCTAAAAGACAAGTATAAGAAAGATGGAGCAGTATAACAAACATCAACTAACAGGTAATGGAAGCATAAAGAGATAAAGTCATAATGCAATGGATACACAGTGAAAATCTATTATTATTATTACTTGTCTTACTGTGATATCTAACTATGTGACCCAGCGTCCCAGCGCACATAGATCCATATCCTAGTAGAACAAGGTTGTTATTGGAAACCAACGGTTGTATCGACGAACTATGTTTACAGTGGATCCCGTACATGCCCGGGATAACGGTCCAGGATTGTTTCGTTGCTTGGTGACGGAAGCCAGCCGCTAGGCTAACAGGAGGGACTTATGTATGCCCTTATCATGATGGTATCCGGAAGAGGGAGCAAGCACTCCCCTCGGTCTCCTGGTGGCCCACAGGTCAGACCGGAACATGAGTTGCACAACATTCCTAAAACCACTGTAAACACGAACACATATCGATATCCGCATGTTTTCCCCCGACCCAATATAAGTTGGTCCATTTTATACAAAAGTCAAGTGTATCATGCTTGGTTCAAGTGATGGCATGATAAGTGGTGATATCCATTTATTAACAAGTTATGGAATGAGACTACACAATAATAAGTCATGAAGTAACAAGAAGTAATGTCCATCAAGTAACATGTCATGAAGTACCAGTTATGAAGCATAAACAAGGATAATATATCACATATGTATCAAGGGTACGATCTAATTTCAGAAAAGAAATCAACTATAATAAACAGCCTAAATTAGTCGACTAGGTGGAAGGGTTAGTCGACTAATAGTGGTCTCTAGTCGACTAACATTCTGAATTAGTCGACTAAAACTGGGTTCCAGAGAGTTGAGATTCTGTTTCAGGGAAAGTTAGTCGACTAGGGTAAAAGGGTAGTCGACTAACAGTGAACTCAAGTCGACTAACAGATACGTAAGTCGACTAAATCTGAGATACAGAGAGTTGAGTTTCTGGTTCAGGAAAAGTTAGTCGACTAGGGTAAAAGGGGTAGTCGACTAACAGTGATTTCCAGAGAGTTGAGGTTTATTTCCAGAAAAGGTTAGTCGACTAATAATCAGGGTAAGTCGACTAAAACTGAGTTTCAGAAAAAGGTTATGGTTCAACTAGATGGATTAGTCGACTAATCCCTAGGTCCAGTCGACTAATCGTGGCCTGAAATAGCGTACAGAACAGAATTTGCTGGTCGAATTTGAAGGTCAAAAATATGATTTTGAAGGCACAAGTGTACAAGATGTGGAAATACAAGTATACTAGGAAGTTTACAAGTCTTGGTGAGTAAAAATACTCACTAGGAGTGATCAATCGACGTTTTATGCTATCGAAAGGGTCGTTGTCGACGAATAGCACCAAGGTGATCTTTGGCGGCGAAGAAAGCTACGATCCAAGTTCCAAAATGGTTGCTTGAGGTGGGGATGATGATCTTGTGGTGTTGTTTTGGAAGTAGGTGGTTGAAGTTGAGATGGAGAGGGAAATGGTGAAGGCTAATACTTTGGTGAAATGAAGAAAAAGGAAAAGAAATGTAAAGGAAATGTTTATATAGGTCTTAGATTTTGTAAAGGAGTTGCAAATAATGTAATTGAGAGGGGGTTTATTGCAAATAGGAGAGGGTGAGGTGTCCCTCACTTGGCCACTTGGCTGGCCATGGGAGAGAGAGAGTAAGAGATGCATTAAATGAGGAAGTAGGTGGGAGTTGGTGGAATTTTGGAGAAAGTGGAATTATTGAAAAATTGGAAAATTTTGAGGCTTGTGAAGGAAGTAAAGGAAAATAAAGAAAAAGGAAAAGGAAAAGAATAAAAAAAGGAAAGATATTTTCTTGGCTTAAAATTTAAAAATGTTGAAAAGACAATTTTCCAGGTTTAAGTCGAAGATGCGGAAAACATTTCGGAAAATACCGAAAATCGTCCGAAATTCAAGTATCTCGGAACGACCCGAAAATTTTACCAAAAATCAAAATAATATTTAAGACTCATGGTGAAATTCGTTTGAAGAAATAATTTATAGTTTTAAAACTAAAAATCCCGGAATCAGTTATCTACCGACTCCGTTGGAATTTTCATAAATTCATAAAATTCTCAGAAAAAGTATTTAGATAGAAAATATGATTCTAAGAAATAAAGTCTAAAGGTCCTTCTAGAAATTCCTAACTGTTTGTGAATTAAAAATCCGAGAATCGATCAGCGGCACTGGTCGACACCGGTTTTGAAAATATTTAATTAAATTCAGGAAAATTCCAGAAAATCATAGAAAATATATAATATTGGAAAATGATTTTTAAAACTGAAATCGGTCAAATACAGGAAGTAAATCGAAAAATACGATCGAAAAACTGAATACGCAACTAAGTACGTATTCCGGGAACGGGGTATTACAATCCATCCACCTTACAAAAATTTCGTCCTCGAAATTTCATAAAGTGAAAGGTAACAGCAAAGAAGGATAACCGTAGAGAAGGATAGAAGGAAAGAGTTTTACCAATCAAGAAGTGAAGAGTTGAGTGTAACGCTCACGGATAACATCCTCTCGTTCCCACGTGGCCTCTCCTGGTGCATGTCTGTTCCAAGACACCAACACTAACGGTATGGCTTTGTTCTTCAATGACTTGACACTTCTGTCCAAAATGGCCATCGGTTGCTCTTGGTATGACAAATCCGGTTGTAGTTCCAGTTCGGAGTGATCCAGGATATGACTATCATCCTTCACATACTTCCTCAGCTGTGATACGTGGAATACATTGTGAACTCCGTCCAAAGATGGCGGTAACGCCAACCTGTAAGACACATCTCCCACTCGGTCCAAGATCTCGAATGGGCCGATATATCTCGGACTAAGCTTTCCACGAGTACCGAACCGGATTACTCCCTTTGTAGGTGATATCTTCAAAAACACATGATCCCCTGTCTGGAATTCCAATGGCCTTCTCTGTGTGTCTGCCCAACTCTTCTGCCGACTCTGTGCTGCCCTGAGGTGATCTCTGATAATCCTGACTTTATCTGTTGTCTGAATCAGGATCTCTGGTCCCAAAAGTCTCCTCTCACCGACTTCATCCCAACAAATCGGTGACCTACACTTCCTACCATACAATGCTTCAAAAGGTGCCATCTTGATACTTGCCTGATAGCTGTTATTATAAGAAAATTCAGCCAAGTGAAGATGGTCTTCCCATGATCCCTGGAATTCAATCATGCAGGCCCGCAACATATCTTCAAGAATCTGGATAGTCCTTTCAGATTGTCCGTCTGTCTGAGGATGATATGAAGTACTGAATTTCAGACGAGTCCCTAGACTTTCTTGGAGGCTTTCCCAGAAATGAGATCTGAATCTGGTGTCTCTGTCTGATACAATACTAACAGGAACTCCATGCAGACGAACTATCTCCTTCATGTACTTGTCTGCCAGAACCTCTGTTGTCTGACCTACCCTGAATGGTATGAAGTGAGCTGATTTGGTGAGGCGATCAATGATTACCCACACAGCATTATTACCTTTAGGACTGCGAGGCAATGCCGTGACAAAATCCATGGTGATGTGCTCCCACTTCCACTCAGGTATCGGTAAAGGTTGTAGAAGTCCAGCTGTCCTCTGATGCTCTATCTTTATCTGCTGACAAACCAAGCACTTGGCAACATACTGGGCTATCTCCCTCTTCATAGCATTCCACCAAAACTGCTTCTTTATGTCTTGATACATCTTGTTTCCCCCTGGGTGTATGGAATAGGCTGAACTGTGTGCTTCTGCCAGAATCTTCTGTCTAACTTCTCCTTGGGGAACACAAAGTCTGCTACAAAATATAATGTACCATCTGGATGAATACAAATATCAGTCCTCAATCCTGCCTCTACCTGGGCTCGAAATGACTGCAATCTGGGATCTTCCTTTTGAGCTTCCTTGATCTCATCTATCAATGTTGACTGAATCTGCAAGGTCATGAACTGTCCTGCCTTATCAACTCCTTGTACCAACATTAAGTCCAATCTGATGATGTCTTGAATCAACTCCTTCTGCTGAGTAAGTTGGACAAGCACTCTATTCTCTGGCTTCCTGCTCAGTGCATCCGGTACTGTATTGACCTTACCTGGATGATATTGCAAGTCAATATCATAGTCCGCCATCAGCTCCAGCCACCGCCTCTGCCTCATGTTCAACTCCTTCTGTGAGAAAATATACTTGAGGCTCTTGTGATCCGTGTATATCAACACTTATCTCCCAGAAGATAATGCCTCCAGATCTTCAAGGCAAATATAACAGCTGCTAGCTCCAAGTCATGAGTTGGGTAATTCCGCTCATGAGTCTTCAGTTGCCTGGATGCATAGGCTATGACATGATCATGTTGCATAAGTACACACCCCAGGCCTTTTCCTGATGCATCACTGAATATGACCATCCCTCCTCTTCCTGAGGGAGTCCTCAAGATTGGAGCTGAAATGAGCCTCTGCTTCAATTGCTCAAAAGCTGCAGTACATTCCTCTGTCCATATGTACCTTTCTCCTTTCCGGGTGAGCTTGGTCAACGGGGCTGCAATCCTAGAGAAATCTTGGACAAAGCGTCTGTAATATCCGGCTAGTCCAAGAAAACTCTTAATTTCAGTCACCGTCTTTGGAATTGGCCAGTCCTTCACTGCCTGGACTTTGCTAGGATCAACTGAAATTCCTTCCGCTGAAACTATGTGTCCAAGGAAGGCCATACTGTCCAACCAAAAGTCACACTTGCTCCTCTTAGCATGAAGCTGCTCCTGCTGGAGAGTCTGCAATACAATCCTCAAGTGTTCTGCATGCTCCCTGTTGCTCTTTGAATAGATCAAGATGTCATCTATAAAAACAACTACAAACTGATCCAAATAGGGCGAGAACACTCTGTTCATCAAATCCATGAAAACTGAAGGGGCATTGGTGACTCCAAAAGGCATAACTAGAAACTCATAGTGGCCATAACGGGTCCTGAATGTCGTCTTCGAATATCCTCTTTCCTCACCCTAAGCTGATGGTAACCCGATTGTAAATCTAATTTAGAGAATACTCGGGCTCCATGAAGCTGATCAAACAGATCATCAATCCTTGGTAAGGGATACTTGTTCTTGATGGTAACTTTGTTCAATTCTCTATAATCAATACAAAGCCTTTTACCACCATCCTTCTTGTTTGCCAATAATACTGGAGCTCCTCATGGTGAAGTACTTGGCCGAATCAATCCCTTATCAGAGTATTCCTGCAGCTGCTTCTTTAGAATCTCCAACTCCGTCGGTGCCATCCTGTACGGAGCCTTGGATATAGGAGCTGTTCCAGGCACAGTATCAATAGAGAACTCAATCATCCTGTCAGGCGGAAGTCCTGAGATCTCAGCAAACACCTCTGGGAATTCATCCCACACCGGTATTCCCTTCTTCTGAATCTCCGAAGTAGTCATCCGAGTCTTCTCTTGGTAGACTTCACTTCTCCACTAAATTGGAATTCCGGCTGAAGAGGGATTCTAAAATTAATCTTCTTCTCCCTACAGTCAATAACTGCATAATATTGACTGAGCCAGGTCATGCCTAAGATTACGTCGTACCTTTGGTGTCTAGTACGAGCATATCTATGGCCAAGGTCTTGTCACAAAGTTCTACTGGACAGTCAGCACAAACTCTAGAAGATATGACTACTCCATTCCCTGTACTAATCTCCCATTTGTGGTCTAAAGATCTAACAGGTATGGAATGCAATGCCACAAAATGATCTGAGATAAAACAATGTGAAGCACCTGAATCGAAGAGGGCTAAAACAGGTTTAGAATGCACCCTGATATTACCTGTTATCACCTCCTCAGAAGTCTCAGCCTCTACTTCTGTCAAATTGAAGGCTTGACCCCTTCCGCGCCCTGCAGCAGTCCTAGCTCCTCTCTGGACTGGGCGAATAGCTTGCTGTGGAGGAGGGGGAGGAACTCTCCTGATCATCGGTCCTTGATTCCTCTGTCCCGGTGGCCCTGGAAGTGCTCTCTGTCCATTCGGTCCCTGCAGTGCTGGCAAAGCTTGGCCGGCTATCCCCATTCTCCTGTGTGGACAGGCTTCTATGGAATGGTCTCGGGAACCACACACCAAGCATAATCCATTTGTCCTACGGCAAGTCTGTCGAATGTGGCCTGGCTTCTGACAATAACTGCAGAAAGAAAGTGGTTGAGCCGTCTGGTAAGGAACTGGTCGGAATGGTTGCCTCATAGCCTGAACCTTCGCTGCTCTGTATGGGCCTCCTCTTCCCATAGGTGGAAATGGCCTCTTCATGGCCTGGTTCCTCATCTGGTTCACTTGCTTCTTCTCTAGCCCACGCTCCACCTCTCGAGCTATGGTGAGAACTTCTGAATAAGTCTTCAGCTGCTGGGGCATTAGGAAAACTTGGATGTCCATCTGCAAGCCCTGCTGAAACCTACTAGCCGCTTCTCCTCATCAGTTACCATGTACGGAGCAAAGCGGCTAAGTCTGAGAAATTCCGCGGCATACTCATCCACGGATCTATTCCCTTGCTGAAGTCTGATGAACTGCTCTTCCATGTCCTTCTGAGCAGTGGCAGGGAAGAATCTGTTATAGAAACTCTTGGAGAATGTGTCCCAGGTGACAGGCTTCTCCAATCTGCCTCCTCAGCTAGCCACCATGTTCTGGCTATATCCTTCAATTGAATCTTAGCAACCTCCACCTGATTCTCCTTAGGAACTTGAGCTGCATTCAACAAGTCTGAGGTATCCGTCAGCCATTGCTCAGCATCCAGGGGTTTCTCTTCACCCGTGAATATGGCTGGTTACAGCCGTCTGAAGTCTGAAATATTCCCCGGCCTCTGTTCCTTTGGAGCTGCTAACTCTTGCCGAAGAAGTTCCGTCTGTTGTTGCTGATTCTCCATCATTGTCTGGATGACCCTCAGAATATCGACATTCTCTCCCGTGGGTCCATTTGATGTTTGTCCAGAGTGGTTACGACCCGTCCTCCTCTCCATATCGAGTTGGGATAAGATAACTGGAATTAGAAAAATGGAAGGAGTTTAGGACACAAGGGAAGGAATCAAGAAGGGATCAAGAAGGACTAGATAACTTTGTACATTGTAGTTGGCAATAGCAAATTTCATTAATTTGCTACTTGATTGTACTATAGGTGTGAGAGCCTAGGCTCTGATACCAACCTGTAACGCCCCGATCCCACGAATACGGAGACGTCACTGCGACGTATATACGTAGGTCAGAAAATGCCCCCCACGTATGTACGCTAAGCATTTAGTACAACAAGGATCAGAGTACACGACAAAGCGTGATATTCATACGTATGCCAACTTAAAAAGTACAACTACAAAGCTATCACAGGATATGATAAAGTATTACACGTTACATGTGTATTACATCACAACCAAGTCCAAAAGTAAGATTTACAATATAAACACAAAAAGCTCACGAGTTGGATGAAGATCCCGTGAGTCAAAATGGATAGGTCTGGCACGAAGAACAGGAACTAATCTGCCTGCTCACTAAGATAAGCTTGATCCTCTGTGGATGGCTCCACTTCGATCCAAGCTTCGGAACCTGAATATACAAATCCAAGGGAGTCAGGACCTCCCAACTATGAATAGGCTACAGCCAAATGGCTAAAAGACAAGTATAAGAAAGATGGAGCAGTATAACAAACATCAACTAACAGGTAATGGAAGCATAAAGAGATAAAGTCATAATGCAATGGATACACAGTGAAAATCTATTATTATTATTACTTGTCTTACTGTGATATCTAACTATGTGACCCAGCGTCCCAGCGCACATAGATCCATATCCTAGTAGAACAAGGTTGTTATTGGAAACCAACGGTTGTATCGACGAACTATGTTTACAGTGGATCCCGTACATGCCCGGGATAACGGTCCAGGATTGTTCCGTTGCTTGGTGACGGAAGCCAGCCGCTAGGCTAACAGGAGGGACTTATGTATGCCCTTATCATGATGGTATCCGGAAGAGGGAGCAAGCACTCCCCTCGGTCTCCTGGTGGCCCACAGGTCAGACCGGAACATGAGTTGCACAACATTCCTAAAACCACTGTAAACACGAACACATATCGATATCCGCATGTTTTCCCCCGACCCAATATAAGTTGGTCCATTTTATACAAAAGTCAAGTGTATCATGCTTGGTTCAAGTGATGGCATGATAAGTGGTGATATCCATTTATTAACAAGTTATGGAATGAGACTACACAATAATAAGTCATGAAGTAACAAGAAGTAATGTCCATCAAGTAACATGTCATGAAGTACCAGTTATGAAGCATAAACAAGGATAATATATCACATATGTATCAAGGGTACGATCTAATTTCAGAAAAGAAATCAACTATAATAAACAGCCTAAATTAGTCGACTAGGTGGAAGGGTTAGTCGACTAATAGTGTCTCTAGTCGACTAACAGTCTGAATTAGTCGACTAAAACTGGGTTCCAGAGAGTTGAGATTCTGTTTCAGGGAAAGTTAGTCGACTAGGGTAAAAGGGTAGTCGACTAACAGTGAACTCAAGTCGACTAACAGATACGTAAGTCGACTAAATCTGAGATACAGAGAGTTGAGTTTCTGGTTCAGGAAAAGTTAGTCGACTAGGGTAAAAGGGGTAGTCGACTAACAGTGATTTCCAGAGAGTTGAGGTTTATTTCCAGAAAAGGTTAGTCGACTAATAACCAGGGTAAGTCGACTAAAACTGAGTTTCAGAAAAAGGTTATGGTTCAACTAGATGGATTAGTCGACTAATCCCTAGGTCCAGTCGACTAATCGTGGCCTGAAAATAGCGTACAGAACAGAATTTGCTGGTCGAATTTGAAGGTCAAAATATGATTTTGAAGGCACAAGTGTACAAGATGTGGAAATACAAGTATACTAGGAAGTTTACAAGTCTTGGTGAGTAAAAATACTCACTAGGAGTGATCAATCGACGTTTTATGCTATCGAAAGGGTCGTTGTCGACGAATAGCACCAAGGTGATCTTTGGCGGCGAAGAAAGCTACGATCCAAGTTCCAAAATGGTTGCTTGAGGTGGGGATGATGATCTTGTGGTGTTGTTTTGGAAGTAGGTGGTTGAAGTTGAGATGGAGAGGGAAATGGTGAAGGCTAATACTTTGGTGAAATGAAGAAAAAGGAAAAGAAATGTAAAGGAAATGTTTATATAGGTCTTAGATTTTGTAAAGGAGTTGCAAATAATGTAATTGAGAGGGGGTTTATTGCAAATAGGAGAGGGTGAGGTGTCCCTCACTTGGCCACTTGGCTGGCCATGGGAGAGAGAGAGTAAGAGATGCATTAAATGAGGAAGTAGGTGGGAGTTGGTGGAATTTTGGAGAAAGTGGAATTATTGAAAAATTGGAAAATTTTGAGGCTTGTGAAGGAAGTAAAGGAAAATCAAGAAAAAGGAAAAGGAAAAGAATAAAAAAAAGGAAAGATATTTTCTTTGGCTTAAAATTTAAAAATGTTGAAAAGACAATTTTCCAGGTTTAAGTCGAAGATGCGGAAAACATTTCGGAAAATACCGAAAATCGTCCGAAATTCAAGTATCTCGGAACGACCCGAAAATTTTACCAAAAATCAAAAATAATATTTTAAGACTCATGGTGAAATTCGTTTGAAGAAATAATTTATAGTTTTAAAACTAAAAATCCCGGAATCAGTTATCTACCGACTCCGTTGGAATTTTCATAAATTCATAAAATTCTCAGAAAAAGTATTTAGATAGAAAATATGATTCTAAGAAATAAAGTCTAAAGGTCCTTCTAGAAATTCCTAACTGTTTGTGAATTAAAAATCCGAGAATCGATCAGCGGCACTGGTCGACACCGGTTTTGAAAATATTTAATTAAATTCAGGAAAATTCCAGAAAATCATAGAAAATATATAATATTGGAAAATGATTTTTAAAATTGAAATCGGTCAAATACAGGAAGTAAATCGAAAAATACGATCGAAAAACTGAATACGCAACTAAGTACGTATTCCGGGAACGGGGTATTACAAACTTGACCAGTTGACAGACCTGCTGCCATGTAATGCATGTTGGGTTTTAGGATTAAACTAAGGAAAAGCGGCATGCCACATAGGAAGTTGTTATAAAACAACAGCGCCACATCGGACACTCTTATAAAAAATACAGTAACAAAAGTGGGGGTGGGGTAGGCCTGTCAATGGGTCGGGTTTGGACTTGTGCCCCATCCAAACCAAACCCGATTAAACAGGTATGGTTTGATTTTTATACTCGCGGATCCGATTAGGACCCGGACCTGTTTACCCTATTAGTACATGAGTCAGGTCTGATTTTACTTGAACCTTACTCGATTAGACCAAAACCCGTTCAATAAATACTAATCCTCTCGCTCACTCTCTTCATCGCCTCCCTCTCACTCTCTCAGCCTTCATCTGGCCGGCGTCGGTGGTCATGTTCTTGATGTAATAGGTCGGGGTAGTCAACGTGGGCGTAATGGCGGTAAACTCGACGATGGCGGTGTTGATGGTGATGTCGCGGGCGCGCTTCTCTCGGGGCGACATCGATCTAGACGTACTTCTTGGGGTCGTTGTTGCCGACAGCGGCGAGGGCCATGGTGAGGGTGGTCTTGCCGTCGTCAACGAGGTTAATGGTGTTGATGTTGACATCGGGCTTCTTCCGCTCGAACTTGCAACGAGCCGCACGGACCACGAGGAGGTCGCCACTGCAGTTGTGATTGTTGTGTTTGTGATTGAATCTGGCTAAACGAGAGTAGGTGAGATTAGTGGCGATGGAATGGGATGAGGAGAAGAGGTTGGGGCAATGATTGAGGAAGATTCAGGGTTTTGGGGGGAGGGAGGGGGTGAAAGGGAGATGGTGATGGGGAAAGATCAGGTCGGGTCAGGTAATAGGATCTGAACTCAACGGGATGGGCATGTGAAGGGTTGTTCTTAAATCGCGGTTAATCGGGTCGGGTCTGATAATGATAATCGGGTCCGAGTCTAATAACTATCATGTCCCAAACCCGTCCTTTTGACAGGCCCAGGTGCGGAGAAGGATCTCCTCTCCTGTTTCTCTCCCACTCATAATTGAGACCCTGCGAAGACTTCCCACTCCCCTCAAAATCTCTCTCGTTTACCAAATGGTGTGTCAACGTATAAAGACCAAAATCATAGCGTGCAGAGAAGTGGAACAATCATCCCTTGTCACTGTCCAAAGGATGATAACGACCCTATGGGTCTCTCCAACAAACCCGAGCTAGGCTCTAAGTATCATATGAGAATGGTAATTATAATTATATAATGCACTAAGCTTATCATGCATCACTTTTGATATTGAATTATTACTTCACTGCTACTGCCTGCGCTTCTTGGAGAAGCATATAATGCAGAAAATCTCACTGGCTTCTATATTGTACAGGCAAGAGACAAAGACCAGTCACAAGTGAAAAGGTAACATCAAGCTAGCATTAGCTCTTTTTCTTTCCTTTTCCCCTCCTTTTTTTTTTTTAACTTGGCCAGAAATTTGTGATCTTTGGTGAAGTACCAAATACTGAAGACAACTAGTACTTCACCCCTTGAGTTGGTGACCCCCTTTCTGCTCTTGGGCTAGACCGTACATTTCATGATGAAAGAGATCTGAGACTAAGCCCACACATCTCAAGTGTGGCAGCATTTGATTGAGGCAATGAATGCCTCCCCTGTTCTTCAAAATATTAATGAATTAATGCCTCTTTCGATTACTGTTATATACTATATGCTAATTTAGATTTGTACTATATACTAAATTACCGTGAAATTACTAAAGAAAATAAGAAATTGGCAGTTATTGGGATAGTTTGAAATCTCAGTATCGATATGTTCAATAAGATTTTGGTCCCGGAGATAGCAATTTCCCTCATTTATTAACAATATTGTTTTGTCATATCGGTAACATCAGGTATCGTTTCAGTAATATCGGGTCATACTGAGAGTTGATCAGAATTTTAAATTAGACAATATTACAAAAAATCATGAGTACAGGCCTACATAGAAAACCACAAACAATTCCCAACTTCTCAGTAATATCGGTCATGTGAATGTCACTTGGGGCTTAATTAAAAGAAATACAAAGCAAATTGAAAATTCTGATCAATGAAGTGTCTGTTTTGTCATAATTGACCGTAATTTATAAGTCATAATTGGTAAACTCTTTTACAGTTGTAAATGAGTTACATGCATGTAAATTTTTCGGGACTTGGTTGGTAATATAAAATTGTGACTGAGAAAATGTATTGTGTTTTTCAGTATTTGGTTGTCGTAATGTGTAAGTAGTAAGTGAAAAATTTAACCATAAAATTAACTGTTTTGTGATTTAAAATTTTTTAATATTTCAAAAAAATACTAAAAATATTAAATATTAAAAAAATTAATATTAATATAAAAATAATACATATATATTTGTATGATCACAAAAATAATTGCAAGTGATAATTACGTTGCAAGTGAATGATAGTTAGATTACGTAAGTTTTTTATAAATTATAATCTAAATAAATATCATAATTATAATTAAGCTATAAATCATTTACGCGAAACAAACAGCCACGACTAGGAAACATGTGAGATCAGTTTCCACAGGACATGAGTGTCAGTTTCATCTTTCAATAACATTGATTTCCAATTTGTCCCACCACAAATTTCACAACCGTACCTAAGTACGTCACCATTCCCTTCAATTATCTGCCTTCCTTAATTCGACGACAACTCGAGATGAAATAAAAACCAAAAATGCCCACATACATAAAGGGGCAGTTTTTTTTCGCGTAAAACTCCGTAATTCGTAAATGACTTACTACCCAGTTACAACTACGGCGTTTGTTTGGACCGTAATTCGTAAAAGACTTACGTAACTCAACTAACACTCACTTGCAACCCAGTTACCACTCACTTACAGCTCAGTTACAGTTAATTTTGTGGTCATACAAATTTGTAATATTTTTTTATATTAATATTAAAAAAAATTAATATTTAACTTTTTTAATATCTATTTGCAGTATTAAAACTTTTAAAATCACCAAATAGTTAATTTTATGGTCAACTTTTTCACTTACGACTTATACATTACGATAACCAAACATCGTAAAGTACAATACACTTTCCCACTTTACAATTTTATATTACTAACCAAACACCGTAAAATTTACATACATGTAACTCATTTACAATTATAAAAGACTTTACCAATTACAACTACGAATTACGGCTAGTTACGACAACCAAACAGACCCAAAGTTAAAAATATCTTCATTCCTGCATCTTCATGGCACGTGCCTTTATAACCAAAAAAAAAAAAAACAATAAGAGAAAAAAAAAATATTGCAAGCTCACATTGAAATGGGCCAATGGAGGCAAGCATCTGGCCAAAATGATCACAAGAGAGACCCATGTAGACATAGAGATGGGTTAGTGTCTTTGATGTCATGAACCACTCACTTGTTGATTTCTCTCAAGGGGGCACCTTAATCACACACACACTAACAATATCAGCAGCAAAAAAAAAAAAAAAAAAAAGAGCAAGAAAAGGTATACAAATTTTGTTTCTAATCAAAATGGGTTCCTTGATTAAGCCATATGGGTGCATAATCTTTCTTTAATAAAGGTTAGTGAAGTGATGTGAGCAAATATTATTAGGGGTCCTTTCTTTTTGATTGGGAGATTAGCTTTGCAATTAAATAATGGATTATACCTCACACTAAAGAAAAAAATATTCAAAGCATATGATCAAACCAAATTGCTTTCCCATTTGAGCATATAAAGTAACAAAATCAAACTCTCACAAGAAGTAATAGCCCTGGGAATTGCATTTCCATGTTCATTTACACACACACACACACAAAAAAAGAAAGAAAATATTATGCAAAGTAATGACCAAATTTCACATTATTCATTGAATATTTAACAAATAACAGAAGTCTCTGCAGTTCTGTTGGAAACTTACAAGGCAAGTGGCAAGATTGATTGATTGTGGGTAGTAGTACTATAACATCATCATGCCCTTTGCCTCGTTGTCTCAATGCAAACACCTACCTGAATTCTTCTTCTTCTTCTTCTTCTTCTTCTTCTCCTTCTTGTACTCAAATTGTGGAACTAAAACTGAACCAATGCATGGTGTCCTTTCTCTCTTCTTCTTCTCCCAGATAGCTAGATGCAGTACTCCCACAGCAACGGTTCATCGAGCCAGAAACCAATGTAGTCGGCATCAGCCGGGCAGGCCCAGGTGCTGGAATGGCAGAAACCATCTCTCAAGTCCAGCAGAAGGTCCGGCAAGTCGAACAGCGCGTCGTCGGCATTGTCGCTGGAAGGCGTTGCGGGGGCCGGGGACTGGACGGCAGCTGGGCCTGCAGGCTCAGCGGTGGCCCTGGCAACAAAAGTGGCGGCCGCGGCCTTTGCCGCGGCGGCCTGGATGTCCTTGGGGGAGGCGGTGGCGGGGCGGGGGAGCTCGGCCGCGAGCTCGGGGAAGTTGAGGTAGGCGGAGCTGCCCTTGATGGTGAGGGCGGCCACGTCGTGGGCCCGGGCCGCCATCTCCGCCGTGGGGAAGGTGCCCAGCCAGATTCTTGACTTCTTCCTCGGCTCCCGGATCTCCGACACCCACTTCCCCCAGTTCCGCATGCGCACGCCGCGGTAAGTCGGGTGCTTGCCGTCCTTGCTGCGCTTCTTGCCCTGATCTCCCCCTTCATTGCCTCCGGTTTCCCGGGTATCTCGCTTTTTCGAGGGTGGTTTGCAGTCATTTGGACAGGAAGAGGTGGTGGTCATGGAGGAGGAGGCGGTGGCGGTGGAGTCAAAGGAGGAGGAGGTGTTGGACTCACATTCTTGAGCGAGGAGTGGCTCTTCCATGATTGTGCGCGCGCGCGTGTGTGGTATAAATGGCGTTGAGAGCAATGAGAGGTGGGGTTTTTAAGTAGTAGAAGAAAAAGGAATATATAAATGAAATTTACAAAAAAAAAAAAAAACATAAAGAAGATGAAGAAGAAAAGGGAACTACGCAAAAGTGAGGCGTGTGCAGTTGCACATTTACTAAATTGCTTGGCCTCTTCCATCACTCACCTTGTCCCTTGCCAATTGCTTGGCCAACAGTTTCTCTCACATGAATCACATTCTCTCACATGAATCCCAGTCATCTAATTTTTACGAACTACTAGCAGCCTACGCACAACTTTTCTGCATTGCGAATTAGTGTCCACAAACTATTAACTGAGTCTTTTTTATGTCATGAATGAGTTTTTACAAACTGTTAGTTGAATCTAATTAGTGACTTCTGTTCGTAGCTAAGCCAAGTCTTTGCAATCATATCATTGCAAATTTTAGCTTAGACATTCACATCACGCTCGCTGTACACGAAGAGATTTGGATCCTTCCTCACATCACGATCACAACGGTGTTTTCCACGTGAGACACTCAGTCCCCTCTTTTTTTAAAGTTAAAGACGCCGTTACAAAACTAGTACAAAAAATTTGTGTTTGTTACCTTAACAATCATAATTCGCAATTACATTTCCAAGCCCAAACGTTTACATTGGCTAGACTTGCTGCTCCTTCATTCCGTGAAGGAAGAACATGAACACAATCACACAGTAGTGTAAATGAATCTTGAACTGGAGGATGGTGATCATCATCAAGTGGTCCTCAAGACAAAAATGGAAAATGTTCAGTACATAATCAGGACCATTTCGGAGTTTATTACAGGCAACCACGGCGTAATGCAAGTCGGTTACCGTCAAAGTTCAGCAATAAATTCGATTGGGAAGTCCCAACGCCAAAATGAGTCAGATTCCTCAGTTCCCGTGCGAACGGAATTTTCTTGGTTATTCACTGTGAGAGGGCAAGGAGTTAAACAAATGGAGTGAGCTGTTTGGGTTGTCTTATATTTTGAGGACATGTTAGTGTTGTCTTACTAAAAATTACTCATCAAATAATACAGCAGAAAGAGAGAGAGAGACAGAGAGAGGGAAGCTGTGACTGCAAAGATATCAACAAATCCAAGATTCCACTTCATTGCATCACTTGTGGAGTCAACGAGCTGGGAAATTGTTTGCTCCAAAAAAAGAAAAAAGATTAATTAAGAGTTTATAAATAACTCCCAGTTGCCTGAAGATCCACTGCTCACACAGTGCTAAATGTGGGAGCACCCACTGCCACTGGGCTCTCGACTTGCATGATTAGCATTACTTAAACTAAATTAATAGTTAATCACAACCCCTCACCACCGAACAAAGTTCGTCGTCTAGCCTTGGACATCTCTTAAACAAGTGCTAATCCCACATGGGCATCACGTTTAACACACAGATAAAACAATTGTTTTCTTAAACAAATCGACCGATCCGCGATTCGCCCGGTCCTTCGGATCGACCATTCGTCTACTATAATTGACAGTGACAGTGCCAGTACTACTAATACTTTTAAGAGAGAACGAGAAACAAATGAAGGTTACTTATGATGATTAAAAGAGTGAGACAGAGTTTCAATGATGCAAGTCACCAACCCAGACAAGGGAGAGAGCAAAGAGGAAGGAAGTCATCCTCTTTCTCTCCCCTTGTGTTCAGAATCAGATCAAGCACTGGCTGGCAATACAATGAACTTGAGTGGAATCAATCAAAGCATTCTCTATCATACTATTGCCAAACATACGAAATGGTACAAATTGGACACATCCAAAAACACCCATCTGCCGACATTTATTATTTGTCTTGCTCATAATTACTTACGACACATTTTTCTGATCAATAACTTATACTGTATATAATTGTTTGGCAATTTCCATGGGACAAACCATTTGGTCACATTTGTACTTGATTGTTGAGGATGAAATTACTCAACCCTTGGGGAACAAATCGAATGGGCTCATGCAGCATGGAATCTTGTAGAAAAAACAGAGAGAACTGATGTACATGACTTCCAATAGTCCACGAACTTTGGGCATGTGCATGGACATTCCTCCATTAAACTTTTTATCTCTCTCACCAAACTCATTCCTCTCCTATTAAACCCAATAATTTCACTCTAACTAACGAATTCCCAACCCAATTACTTCTAATTACTCTCCTCCCCCCCGCTGACCAGCAAACCGCTAGGGTTTTCTGGTGGTGGGAAAGAGAGGAGGAAGAGGGAGAGAGCAAGAAAAAGTATCTCCCCCCATTCATTTTTCTTGAGAGCAGTTTGGTATTTTGATCATCTCACCGTTAAAAAAAAAAAAGCAACAAATAACGTGGGGGGGTTTTTTATCCTTATTTATACAGTTCAGGATGCCGAATGAAAATATAAAATTCTGAGGGGAGAATACAGAAATTGTAAGCATGCAAACCACGTTTACGAAATAACTCGAAGTAGGTTTACCCACCCCCAAAAGCTACAATATATGGGAGGAGGAGGCCTTTTCCTGATTGGAAGCAAGGTTCAGTACTTTCTATGCATGCCATTGAAAACTCAAGCGTGAGGCCTGTCATCACCATTTGTGGAGCTCTGGCAATCACTTCACTGCAGCCCTAATGATCGCTGGTGGGGCCCGTGGGTCCCACCTTCAGCCAGCCCCCACCAACTCCTGTTTCTCGTGTGGTTTGAGCGTGAACACGACCTCTGCGCCAAAATCAGGCAGGCATTCAAGAGATCAAACTTCAACCTTTTGGGTTGGCTCTCAAATCTTTGTTGAAGCTGCAAATAAAGAGTTTCACCTAACCCTTTGGCCCCCATCTCAGGGGCCATTTGTTTCGTGTAAAAGTCCGTAATTCGTAAATGCCTTACAACCTAGTTACAATTACGGCGTTTGTTTGGACCGTAATTCGTAAAAGACTTACACAACTCATTTATCACTCACTTGCAACCCAATTACCAATCACTTACAGCCCAGTTACAGTTAATTTTGTGGTCATGCAAATTGTATTATTTTTTTATGTTAATATTAATTTTTTTAATATTTAGCATTTTTAATATTTATTTGCAATATTAAAACCTTTTAAATCATCAAATAGTTAATTTTGTGGTCAACTTTTTCACTTATGACTTACACGTTACGACAACCAAACACCGTAAAACACAATACACTTTTCCACTTACAACTTTATATTTCCAACCAAACACCATAAAGCTTATATGCATGTAACTTATTTACAACTGTAAAAGACTTTACCAAGTACGACTTACGAATTACGGCCAGTTACGACAACCAAACAGGCCTTGTCCGACAGAGCAAGCAACAGCAAAATAGATGTGGAGCACGTGCCTTTCGTGCGTGGAGGGGGCCCATTTTTGTTCCTTCTGTTTGCAAAGAAACGGTCATGGCTCCTTCGCCCATTGATGAATAAAGAGAAGGGTCAAGTAGCTGATCTCAAATTAAGACCCAACTTTCACAGGAGAAATTTCACCAGGAGATTTTGTGTGTTTGCCGTTCGTGTTGAAATTTTGAGTAAAACTCGTAAAGCTTTAGTTCACCAGACAGTGGCGCTTTCACGAAGAAGCCACCTCATGTTGTTTTGGAAGCGGAAGGGTACTGATGCAGACAGCTAGCCGCGTGCACCAGAGAAGACGAAGACATATTACATCGCTATGATTCGAGTAGTCAGAGTTATGTAATTTTTCATTTTTTTTTTGTAGTTTTTTTTTTTTTTTTTTTTTTTTTTTTTTTTTTTTTTTTTTTTTTTTGTTTAGTACCGCATCGGTTGTGAACTAGAAATTAGATTTTGTAAAATCTATTTAAAGGCTAATTTATCGTGAATAAAATTTAATGCTGAAATTTTGAAGGGAAAAAAAAGTTGGGATTGGTTAAATTGTGTATTAGGATAAAATCCTATTTTTTTTGTTTTATTTTAAAAAAACCTATACTTTTTTCTCTCATCTCCTCTTTCCTCTTCTTTCTCCACGCGCAGCCACTCCTCTCCACCTCCCCCGCGCCACCGGCTGCAATCCCCGTCCCGTTCTCTCTCTCTCCCCCCTTCCCTCACCAACCTGACAGCAAAACACCCAATTCTCTTCCTCACGCTGTTGTTGCCTTGCACCCTACTTCTCGTCTTCGTTCTTCAGTCCCGTCACTGCATCTGAAACCACCACCTCGCCTGCATCTCAACCCCACTCCATCTCCTCTCCCTTCCTCGCTATCGCGCTCGCCAACGCCGCCAACGTGACCGCCATCTGCGCCTATAATCGCCTGGCTTGCACCTCTTGTAATATTCCCTAGTTAATAATATTGTATTAATATTTTAAATATTTACTTAGATTTATTTATCATTATTATTGATTTTTTTTATTTTATTTGTTTTGTATGTGTATTGAGAAGCCCAAGCCCACATTTTCTCCTTTCTCTAATGAGCCCAAATCCTTCTCCTCCTCCTCCTCCTGCTCCTCTTCCTCTTTTCTCTTTTTTTATTTTTCTTTAGGCCCAAGCCATTTACATAAGTTTTACTCCGAAAAAAAAAAAGAAATAAAAATGAAAGAGCCTAGCCCAACAGCCCAAAGTCTCTCCTATAAATTCTCTCCCATCTTCCTTCTTTCTCACTCGTGCCACCAGCACACCCAAACCCTAGTCGTGCCCTGCCTCGCAGCAACCCTCTTCCTCTGTCACCAAGAGCCTAACCTCGTCCTCGTCATCAGCCCATCCTCTTCCCGTCGTCGCGAGCTCCCCTCAACCCACGCCGAGCCCTCTCTGCACAACCACGTGTCACCTTAACCTAACGCCACCTCTTCCTCCACGCTAAGCCACACCCCCGTCTCCTTTCAGCCCTTCTACAACACTGCCCCCCACTCTCCTCTCCCCTCCGTAGTCGATCACCCTCGAGTCTCAAAACGACCCACCGACAGCACCCCCGCCTGCGCCATCTCCTCTCTTCCCACGAGCTTCCCACGCCAACCCCGCCCTTGTTCCCCTTGCCCTGCACGGCCGCCTCCTGCCATTATCCCGCGTCCACGGCTCCTCTCGTTTTCTCCCTCGGCCTGCATCCCTCCTCCGCACGCAACCCGCCGGCACGCCCGACCTCCGCCTTTCTCCTCTCCCATCACTGCATCTCACTGCCAAGCCGCTACCACCACCCTACATTCCTCTTCCTCTCTTCCACTCTGCAGCACAAGCTCCCTCTCCCTCTCCCTCTCTCTCTCTCTCTTCTAATTTCCACAACCCCAGCCTTTATTCATGCTGAACCCGACCCGAGAGCAACTTACTCTGCAACCAAGCCACAAACTTCAACTCCATCCTTTCCTTTGCAGTCTCGCCAACCCGTGTTAACCACTAGCCTCGCTGCCACACGGAGACACGACAACAGAAACAGAAAGAGCAACGTGAGATTCGCGTACGAATTTAGGGGTGACGCTAAAAATAAATTTTGAGGTGGGCTTCAATTTTTTATAACATATGTTTATAAATTATATGAATTTATCAAAAGAATTAAACAATATTCTCCATTAAATCAGGAGCGGAATCAGAAAAAAAATTGCCAAAAGAAAACCAAAATAGAAGAGGATCTAAAGACAATATATGAAAAAGAACCAAAATAAAAAGAAGTTTAAGGTAATATATGAAAAAAAATGAGCCGGGCTACGGCCCGGCCCAGCCCACTCTAGGTCTGCCTCACAATACGATGATGACCCCGAGGACAACTCGGATCGAGATGGCTGAGTCTTGATCCGTGGCTACGAGCAATGTGAGTGTTTTAATTTTTCAACAATAATATTTTATATTTGATGATCGTTCATGTTTAATTATATTAAATATTAATTGAATACCTCACTGAGTGTTTTATTATCCTTTTAAATGAAGTACATTTTATATTTGGCAAATTATTGGTTTAATATTAATTATTAAATTGTCTAGTTAATTTCCTGCCATTAGAGAAGTAAATTGTCTTGATTTAAATGTCAGTATAAAAGATTTGATATTCTATTCTGAATTATCTGGTTTGTCCATGTATACTTTATTGTATATAAATTTTGAGTAAATAATTATTAACTCCAGATAATTAGGTGAGAGTTATCAATGGATTGTAATTAAGAAAATGTCTAACGATATCATAATTAGTGAAATGAATTCCAGTAAAAACCAGATTATTGATCCTAAACATTATGATGATTTTATCTGAAACAATTGATTATCAACAATGATTTTTTATACTGTTAGAGAGTTGGATATTTTGGCGATGATGGATCAAGTACACCCTTGATGTTAAATGTATATAAACTCTATATTTTGTCACTGAGATATTAGTGTTTCTCTCAATTTATGTTTAGTCATTTATCATTTTGATTCGGTTTTAGATGCGATGAATTTAGACTGTTATCTAATTTGATCTTGAGATTAATTAGTTCATAATTGTAGAAAATGTGCGGATTCTTGGTGAATTATTTATTAGACTTGTTTTTTCCTTATTTGATAATAATTCAGACGGGAATTTAATTGGATATTAAGGATTGATTAAATAAGATTTTGCTTCATTAAAAGATTGAATTTTTTATACTTGGATACTTCAGTAGACCCAATTGGAGCGTGATTTAACTTGGGGTTGAGAAATCAGCGTATATTGAATTAGTTTGAAAGAGGAAGTTATGGGTGTGTCACGTTACCATCACCTGGATGTAACTGATGCAGGTTTCACATGCCGGTGTGATGTTATCAACACCGGGAGTTATGGATGTGTCAATCTGAGGAAAGAACAAGAAATTGAGATTTTACACCCTTTTTATAGAGAAAAATTGGGTGCAATTGTCCCATAGCAGGGTGATAAATAGGGCTGCTCAAACAAGCTCGCAGTTTGAGAACAGTTTGTGTGCTATTCAGTATTTAACTCGATTTTAGCTCAGTTGAATTGCTCTTATATAAACAAGCCGAACTCAAACTAAGACGGTTCACTCGTCTTCAATTCGAACGAGCTCGACATTTGATATTTAAATACATTTAATACGTGTTTTTAAATAAATTGTACTCGGATCCATTAGATCTCCCATTATTATATGAGTTTAACTTATATATAATGAAACATAAAAGAGTTGTTCAAAATTATTCTTCCTTAAAGCGGCCGTTACAAGTTTTGAAGACCAATGTCAAAAGACTTGTTTCAAGAATTATCGTATAAAAAAAAATGTTTGAAACAGTTCATGTTCGACTCATTCTAGCTTGCTCGCGACTCAAGCTTGATAAATAAACGAGCTGAACTCAAACAAGTTGGGCTCATTTACACCCCTAGTGACTAATTAACTTTATCCGAGTATTTTTTTTGCCAGTTTAGCGAACCAAAAGCACAAACTCTTCACAAGTTTTTAGTTCTGAACTTCTTCAGAAATTCCTAAATCTTTGGGTCAGGTCCTTCAGTTGATTTACTTGTCTCGTCTCCCTCCTGCGAAACTAAAACAATGTTGGGTAGAGTTTCCAAACTCTCCTCAATTGTAAGAGAGACGAACAGAAATCCTAATGCAACAGTCCAACCACCTCTACCTCAATGTTTATATAACTCAAATTGGAATAAGCTGCAGGAACTTATTTCCCAGGCACAGAACAATCTCGAGTCCTCTCCAGCTCTCAGCTCAAATTCAAACAAGACCCATGTTTTCCATCTACATCATACTCGCGTTAAATCTTTTCAAAGTACTCGCATGCCCTGCCAGAAGAAAAAGCACCTCTAAGAGAAATAGTGACATGAACACCTGGAGATGGGATATTTACCACATCAAACTGCCTCAAAAACTTGGCATCCATTATGGGACCAACATATCAATTTTCACCCTTCGCAAAAACCATAATGTCTCCCCTTTTCCTTGACAACAGATCTTTCTCACTGCGTATTCATAGCATGATTCATGTAAGATGAAGATGTAATACAAGTATCTTGCATCCAAAATCCACTCATCCACTTAAGTACCCGTGTTGGAGACTGCCAGCACAAATTCACTCCCACTGCCATCACAAATTTGTCACAGCTAACTCATCTAAGGTATTATTCCCGTTCTCCTTTCTGAATGGCAGATATTTCCTCAAGACACAACTAAATTCTTTAGAATATTGAACAAGTTTCATCATAAAAATGAATACTCCCCGTAAACCATGTAAACAGCATCAGTGACATCTTTTTACTCTACCTTGACATCAACATTGTACTTAACTGACATGTGAACAATATGATTTGTGCAGTGCAATATACTATTAACATTTTTCATTTCTCACTCTGTGAGTATTAACAGTTGTTGCATAAGTTTAAAGTTTATCTGTGAGACCATTTGCAGTAGGCATAAGTTGTCTTTTCATTGGTGGACGACCCGTGTTTGGGACTTGTAAGCTCTGTTACCAATGTTTTGAAGAGCATGAACTCGTTTCGAAAGTAATCATTTTTGACCCAGAAGCTTAAGCGATATTTGATCTTACCTCTATTGTTAGTTCAACAAGGTAACATCCGTATCAAATTGTATAAAATCAAACTAAACACGGTAAGTTCCTATGTTGCAGAGACAAACACACAACACAGACCAGCAATGCTCGACAACTTAGCCTGGCCAGTTATTCTCTGCAACTTGAGCTAGATAAATCATCAGATCATACGAATCTTTAAACGCTCCAATGTTTATACCACCGTAACTACCAGTAATCCAAATGCACCCAATAAATCCTATATCCTTCTGGTCAGCTGTTAAATGACACATAATTGCCACAGTTCTCAAAGACACAATCTTAAAATGTGTAGATGACAATCAACGTTATAACTTGGAACACACAAACGTGTTTCCATATGTCAGTCATGTACTGTACAGTAGGTTTGGCAGAAAAGCTAGGATACAAATCATATGTGCAAATAAATGACAATTAACAGTATAAACTCACATATAATGGTTTTTAAGAAAGGTTAAAACACAAATCTCGAGAGACAACCAAAGACTGTAAGAACTCAGAATACGCCCATGTGAATGGATGTCCATATGTCCCTCCCCATTCCTCTCTCTCTCTCTGTGTGTGTGTGTGCGCGCGAGCGCGCGCTGTCTGTCTAGCTACAAAAAATTCCAATAACAAACTCCAACATTTGTTCCTCTTGAAACCAGATAGAGATCAAACCAAATTGCACTAGGTGAACAATCGGGAGGGAAGAAGAGAACCAATTTTTAGTTAGGTGTGTGAGTACAAACATTGAAGAACAAGATAACATGGAAATAGAAACAATAAAGGGAAAATGGAGGAAAAGATAGAGAATGAAAATGACCAAACATATAAAAAACCTGGATACACAAATTAGTTTCAACTAATAAGACTATAGGCAGAAATCACATACATACTAGCACAAGAAACGAACCAGAAACATCCTATTTTTCATCATAATGACAAAAACACAGTCAATATCTGTTATAACTGGGCAATTCCAACAACAGAGAGGTATCAAACTTATGGAAGAAGTCAAAAAGATTTATCTTTAATGCTAACATTCATGAATACAAACTAACAAATAAGCAAAGGAATATATATATATATATATATATATATATATAATATATATATATATATATATATATAATATATATATATATATATATAATATATATATATCAGTCTAATAAATGTATCCATATGAAACAAATGATTAAATAGAAGCCAAAGTATACCTCCAATGCTAGGCAATATAAGCCTTATTGCTGGGCGCACTGTACCCCTGTGGTGGTCGGCTCGTCGTCCTCATTATAGGCTTCCTGCTGCCGTTGTTGCTGCTTCCGCCTCATCTCCTCTTCAATATTAACATCATATAAAGTGGTCTCCTCACATTCATCAAGCTCCATCGCTGACAAGCAATTGCCTGGTCTAGGTGGCAGAATTGTCTCCAAATTGCGACATTGGTCATGAGAAAGAACACCTGACTCTGGAAATTCGACATCAAAGTGGATGTACAGGCGGCCCTTCATGAAGGGCCTCCGGTGATGAGGCATCCCCTCATCATTAATCGCTTTGTATTGGCCTGATTAAAGAGCAGAAGAACCATAAGCAAGACTGATAATTATACATGGCTGATGAAATATCCAGGTATAAGAATACATACCAGGCTTAATAACTTCGCCTGGATTAGATTTAATCAGCAACTGTCTGCCATCAAGATGGGCCAAAGCAAACTGAAAGCCACAGAGTGCCTCAGTCAGGCTTAGTGTGTGCTCAACATACAGATCATCAAACTTCCTTTTGAATTTTGGGTGCTCCTTGAGTTGCAACACAAAGACAATGTCTCCTGTCAAGGTATCAGGCTGCAATTTCCACAGTTTACATAAAACATTAGAAAATTCAGTCCAACAAAATTCAAGGAAAATATGTGTGTGCAGGTATCTCTGCAAAGAGAGGTGCCGAGGCATAATATTCTTGACAGCAGAGGTATCCGCCAGCTTGTTAGGGGTTTATAAACAGAAAAAATTGGAGTATGGGACCCGATAGATGAATCTGCAGTCCGTTATATGGATGCCTAAAAAAGCCACGATTTTTGTGAGAATGGAGTGCCAATTCTGGCAAAGAATGCATCCCACGGCCAACATGATTCCCCAGAAAGCTATCCTCATAAAGCATAGCATGTACTCTGTGTCCCCTAGAAGGTCTAAGCCAGGCAGCATCAGTATTGTAAAGTTCATAAGCTGACTGGATAACTATGATCCAGGCATCAAACTAAAATGAATCTGCTACAGCTGTTCAAATTAGCTAGGAGGATGATAATAATACCCATAAAGTTGAACAAGAAAAAGGAAAGCATACTTACAGCTTCATCAGCTTCTCCCTGAAATACTATCTTCTGGCCATGCTGCATTCCTTTCTCAACATGCACCTCTAGAACCTTCTTCTCCTGACTAACTTTGTTCCCTTTGCATTGTGGACACCTGTCTTTGTCACTAATGACCTCGCCTGCATATAAGAAAAAATATTTAGGAGGGATAAGAGAACATTTACAATGATAAAAGAACAAATAAAAGAAAGCAAATCTAACACAAACATCAAACCTGCTCCTCTGCACTCAGGGCAAACAAGTTGCATTCGTTGGATCATGCCTGGTCCAATTTGTCTGGTTACCATTTTCACTCCACTGCCTTGACATCCGTAACATCTTCCTAATGCACCACTCTTTGAACCTTTCCTGAAAATATCAAAAACATATATAGATAAAACATTTGAGAATTAATGGCATGAAAAAATCATTGTTGAGTGAACAATACTTTCTTTAACATTTTACATAAGATTGTGATATATCTAAATACAAGAATAGAGGAAATGTAAAAAATAAAAAACAAAAGTTTAAAGTGTTGGACTGTGGTATTTTAGCTGATTTCAGACTGTCTTCTTAATGCACAATTTGCAGATAGAATATGGCGAGTGTCATACATTGGGGGGGGGGGGGGGGGGGTGGGGGGGGGTGCAGGCAATCCTCCTTGGAAGACTACTGATACATGAAAAAGATTCAGCTACATTAAAGAACTAATACCACATGGTGTAAATAAGGCAAGAGACCTACATGCGTTCCTACTGCATCATGAAATGCCTATTAACAGCATATATAAGAAAAACAATTACATCTCGGTGAAAAGTACGGTGGTGTTCATTGCCAATACCTGCCATAAGAAAAGGGAATTAGCCAGGCATAGCCGCATAAGTCACATGACAACACTAATTAGATAGAGAGACAATGTTATACACCTGAATGAATGAAAACACAAGGACTAGATACCAATGTCCAGTCCATCTTACACATATCAGATTGGAAATAGGAAATGAAATTATTTACTCTTGCTAGGACTTAGCGATGGTACTGAAGTATTTGCATCAGCACATGCAGCAAGGCACTGCACTGATGCGGGCATCTAGTCGCACCCCTGACATACATATCATCGTTGAAGGAGATGCATCACATCCATGTGGATCGATTGGGATTGAGTTTTAATATACTCTTCTTTATTTTATTTGAGTGAGCTAAGATTTATTTTGTTTAGTAGTTTTTAATCTCATATCGGTTGTGAGATTTCTTTCTTTTGTTTACTAGTTTTAGTCTCATATCGGTTGTGAAAATTTCTTGTATTTTTGTAAAACCTATTTAAAGACTAATTTGCTAGTTATTAAAAAATGATGAATGAAGAATTATTTAACAAAATTTGTGAGTGATTTTCATCTCTCTTAAAATTTCATTCAGGTGTGTGAAACCCTAAGGGACCCTAGTCTAAGAGGGTAAACCTCTAGCTACCCCTAATTTAGGAGGGTGACCCTAACTAATCTATCCTACTCATGTTCACAAAACCCTAATCCAAAACCTTAACCCCAATCCAAAACCTAAGCCAAGTAGCCAACCTTAATCCCTCTCTTTCCTTCCCTCACTACAGCAACCATATGCATCCCAACAGATATCAGCAGAACACTGAGGTCAAACATGATCCTAAGTAGGTGAGTGAAAATCATGGTCATTTAATTGTAAAGTCATGATAACTAGTCTCTGTGATTTTATTTGTCTACTGTTGTCCACATATTGTTGAGCTTGTGTGTATCTTTCTACCTGTGATACATTAGTCTTGACATTGACTATAAAACTTGCCTGCATAATGAAGCTAGTATTTTTAATTTGTTAAGATATAAGTTGCTCAGCATGTGCATGTACTTTTTGTTAAATTCATCTACTAGCATTAATAGTTTAATCTGTCCTACCTAATATCGTATTTTATTGGTGAAGCATAGTTTTAGTAGTTTTTGTTGGCCCAGTGGCTTTCCACTCTAGTTTTGATGATAATTAACTCATGTAGTTATGTTTACTAATTATCTTGTGATGTTTAGTTTCAGATCATTAACCAAGATATTAGTTGGTGATTAGCTTCAACAAGGAGTTTTGAAGCCTTTCACATGGTGATTCCAGAGCCCGAGCATCAAGATCATACATAGCACTCGTTGGAGTCTAGCTCGGTGGATCACGGAGTTTTGGATCGAGTCGCCTTGAAGACGGAGTTCTTCAAGAAGACTTAGGTATCCTAATTTAGTTTGTGTTTTAGATCCATGTGTAAAGATTAGATAGTGTGATATGCTCAAGTTCACAACACACACGTTTTATATTTTGGATATTGGTTTTCAGTTTTTGGTTTAACCGATATTGGTTTTCATAGATAGATAGATTCAAAACAAGTTTACATGGTTTAAATGTATATTAAATATGTTCTATATATATGCATGCTTCAACTTATTAGACGAACTTATTTTGATATGCTTATTCATGACTTTTTAGTGTTTTGGTATTTTAACAAAACATATTTTTGGAATTAAAGTCAAAAACAATGATATATATGTTTCATGTATATTGGACTTATGTTCATATGCAACATGCCTAAATGTGTTTAAGTATCATGCTTTTGTATTTAAATGAATTTTAGGAAAAAATCAGATTTCCTATTGAAAAATCCAAGTTTGGTAAAATACAGGTTTTGATTTTTTGACAAAATTTATAAGGCACAAAAATGATTCAAAATATTTGATATTTATGTTGAAATTTTTATCACAAGTTTGTATGTCATATATAAAGTTAGAAACTATTTTTGTGAATTTTTAGAAGTTGTATGGGAATTTTTACAATATTTTTAAACCCTGTTTTCTGACCCAGAACAGTGCCTGACAGGCTCTGGCGGTCGACCGACCGGTCGACCGTACCCAGAGTCGGTCGACCGACGTTCACACATCTGTGCACGTTGGGCTGGCACTTAGGCCGGTCGACTGGGCGGTCGACCGGACCAGAGAGCTCTGCTCTCTGTTTTTTCCCGGTCGACCAGCCGGTCGACCGCAGGTTGCCAACGGTCAAAAATATGACCATTGGCGGTCGACCGGGCGGTCGACAGCCAGCCGTCTCAGGCTGAGAATTCAGCCTAACGGCTAGTTTTATATTGGGGCTATTTATACCCCCTCTTTGGGTTTTTGACTAAGATTTTTAGAGCCAAAAATTTCAGATCTCTTCTAGTGTTTTAAACAAAAAGTTTTTGAATCAAATTACTATTATTTGTTTTTAAAGTGTTTTGTTTATTTCAAAGAAATTAGGTTTTGGGAATTAGTTTTGATCTAAAATTTCTATATCTATTTTGGTGTTTTCCCAAGAGAATTTCTTTGATCAAAACACTTTGTTTTTCCACACTTGAGCTATCCTCTATCCTATCTATTTAGGATCATTTGTTTGTGGGAAAAAGGAAGTGGTTTGTGGTTGAAATATACCACTTGTTGTAAAAACCCTTACTTGTGTTGCTCCCTCTTTGGTAGAGGTTGAGATTGTGGTGTACTCCCTCTTGGTGAGGTGGAGTTGGAGTTGGCTTGTATCCCTCTTCGGTAGAGGTGAATTGTGTTTGTATTGCCTCGGTGGAGGTTGCTGGTTGAGAGAAGTTCGGTACTCCCGGTTGTTGTACAAATCCTCCTCGGTGAAGGTTCCCTCGGTGGGAGTCCTCGGAGGACAAGTTAGTGGATTAGAAATCCTTCTCGGTGAAGGCGGGGACGTAGAGCTAGGGGCTCGAACCTCGGAACATATCTTTGTGTTTGCGTTTGATCCATTGTCTCTTAACCCTCTCTCTTTATTTGTATTGCGCATTGCATCATTCATATTATCATATCATTTATATGCTTGTGTTGTGCCTTGCATTGATTCATATTGCTTATACCTATATGCTTGGTTGTGTTTGCTCGTGTGCCTCACTTGTGCTTAACCACGAGAGCTTCATATAGCGCCTCAATTCTTATTCAGAGGAATCAAGAGGAATTAGTCCAGAGCTCTTCACGGGGAATTCGGCTACACTCGTTGGTTGCACTAAGGGTCTGTTTGGTTGTCGTAACTGGCCGTAATTCGTAGTTGTAATTGGTAAAGTCTTTTACAATTGTAAATGAGTTACATGTATGTAAATTTTACGGTATTTGGTTGGTAATATAAAATTGTAAAGTGGGAAAGTGTATTGTACTTTACGGTGTTTGGTTGTCGCAATGTATAAGTCGTAAGTGAAAAAGTTGACCACAAAATTAACTATTTGGTGATTTTAAAAGTTTTAATACTGCAAATAAATATTAAAAAAGTTAAATATTAAAAAAATTTAATATTAATATAAAAAAATATTACAATTTTGTATGAACTGTAACTGGGCTGTAAGTGAGTGGTAACTGGGTTGCAAGTGAGTGTTAGTTGAGTTACGTAAGTCTTTTACGAATTACGGTCCAAACAAACGCCGTAGTTGTAATTGGATAGTAAGTCATTTACGAATTACGGAGTTTTACGCGAAACAAACGGCCCCTAAGTGTAGATTGCAATTAGTTTTAATTTCCGCATTTAGTTCATTAGATTAGCCTATCACCTATTCACCCCCCTCTAGGTGATTTCAATTGGTATCAGAGCCTACGCTCCTGATATTTGGTTTAACCACCTAGGAGTGAGATCTTGGTTTGCTAATCTATCATTTGCATTTGCACGTATATTTGTTTGCACACACTCATGGATTGCTTGTCACCTCCCATGTTCGATGCTTCCAACATTGACATATGAAAACTTAGGATGTCCATGTATTTGAAGACCCTAGGCTTGCATGTTTTCCTTACCGCTACCAAGAAATGCTATCTTGGTAATAGCAATCATATAGGGGCCAATACACAAGCCCTTGAGGCTATTAGAAGCACACTTAATAAAGATTATCTTATGCTTGTTTCTAACTTTGATTCCGCCTTTACAGTGTGGAACAAGTTGACCACCTCCAAGCTTCAATTGCCAATTCAACCGGAGGATGAATCTAGTGGAGAATCTGAGTCACAATGCTTCATGGTCCAAGGGAATGACTCCCTCGAGGTACATTCGGAATCTCAACTAGATTGTGATGATAGTGCTAGTTCTTCAAATGAATATGTTGATGTCAATGCCTTGAATGAAGAACTTTCTATTGTTTGTGAAAAATTAATAAAAAAATATAATCTTTTGAAAAGAAGAGTTTTGAACTTAATAAAGAAAATAAGGATTTATGTTCAAGACTTGATTTGGTTTTGCAAGATAAAGTGGAAATTCTAATGAAAGAGATTCATTAAAATCTAGACTTGATCTTGCTCTAAAAGAAAATGAAGTTTTAAAATCTAAAAATGATTGTGAAATATTGTTAAAGAAAATGAAAACTTGTCTTCAAAAGTTAATTTTGTTTTAAAAGAAAATGATTCTTTAAAAATGAAAATTGCTTCCATTTCCAAGGATTTAGAAATTTGTTTAAAGAAAAATGAATCTTTAAAAATTGATATTGATTCACATGTTTGCCATGCTAGGATAGCTTCACCTAGCTCACCCATTGCATGCTCCACTTCTTCTTTAATTAAAAATGATATATCCATGCTTAAGAAGAGTGTAGATTGTTTGGGCTCCACTTTGAGCCAATGTGTTTCGAGTCATACACGTTTGGAATCTTTGTTTCGAAAGAAACAAGTTCCATCTATGCATGCACACCCTTCACGGCATACACATGCTCCTCACGGACACACCCATCACATGTATGCTCATGTGTACACTTGTACACATTGTGGTCGTAAGGGCCACCTTGCTAAATTTTGTTTTGATCGTATAAATGATTGTAATTTAGCAAATAAGTTTGTTTGGGTTAGAAAGGTACTAACCCCCATGGACCCAAAAGAGTGGGTACCAAAGACCACCCCTATTGTATTTGATGTAGGTGTGGGCTCTCGCATGACGTGAGAGCGATGGTGCCTTGAGGTGGATGCGTTCCGAGCTTAAAGAGGATTATTTGGATGCATCACTTTCAAGGGAAGTTTGATGGGAGGACCACCGTGTTTTGGAGACATGGAGAGTTGCCTCATCGGTTTTGGTAACAATCCTTTACTCCCGTTTATATTTACATGCTTTCATATCATTGTTTATAGCATGTTTTGATGTTTATAGATTATTAAGATAATGCCATGATTATTAGATCCTTGACATGCATGTATAGCTTTTGAGACACCCATGTTTAATATGGATCATTTTTTTTGTGTTCTCGCATATGTTAGCTATCATGTTTATCATAGCTCTAATATCATGTGGATTTACATAATGATTGTTTTATGATTATCATGATGATTTATGTCTTGTTTTATGCTTCATGTTTTAAATATATGTTTAAATGTTAGTTTTCATTAAGACTAAGATTTATACTTGTACATATAGTGGGCCACAAATAGATCATTACATGTTTGTGCTTGAACGCTTATTTGTACCCATTAGATGTTCTAGTATAGTCTAGTTTTGATGATTCATGCATTTTAACTTGTATTCCTATTTTATCCGTATTTTCATGATCATGTGTTTTCACTTCATGTATATGTCCATCTTGTCTAAACTATTGAATATACATATACATCCTTGAGCCACGTGCCTTAATGCATATACATTTGTGGACTCGTTATGTTTTGGATATGAATGTATACTTTAGTTTACACTTGACATACATATGCCTTGAAGAAATCGAGTTTTGATGATTTTCATGTTTTTGAGGAATATTGAGCTTGAATGTCTATTTTCATGATTATTTGTGTCACATAACACTTGTACACTCACTTCATTTAAATATTACTCATGATTATGTTTTTCATGAGTATGTATGGGCTTTATGGACTTCGAGTGTTTAGTGCCATGTGATTTACATGTATTTCATGAAATATAATTTTGTTTTTTATTCCTTACTTGAAGGATTTCGTACTAGTTTACAAGTTTTACCATTTAACTAGTTCAGATTCTTCGTTATGGTAGAGTTTTCAAACATACTTTATTTTTTTTAAATCTATTTTTGAAAACCCCAACCTTCAAAGGGCGGCTGGATGGGAGACCATGCATGTGTTTGCTTTATAGTGAAAATCATTTTAAACTTGAGCATGATTGGGTGGTAGGAAATATGAGATATACATTTGATATTATTGTTGTTTCAATTGGTATCATTGGATTCTTTCAATTGGTATCAATATTGACATTTCTTGTATACTCATATATATTTTTATGTATGTATGCTTTCACTTCAAATTGTATCAATTTTGATTGGTATCTAATTTTTCATACATATATATATGTTTATGCTAAAGCTTGATATTTTAATGACTATCATGTTTCAATTGATTAGTTTTCAATTGGTATCGTAAACAAGCTTTTGCATCGTTTTATTTGGTATTTCATAAAGGGGAAGAAAATTCGTATTTTTTCTTTCAATTGGTATTTTGTTTACCGTTGATTTCTACTCCCATACTTTATGATGGAAAATGATTATAAAAAAATGAATATTGACTTTGTTTTGGTATCATATGCTTAAAATGAAATATACTTTAAATTGGTATCAAGATGATTATTTGTTTACTTTCATTTGGTATCATGTAATGAAAGATACATTTGTTTTCTTTCAATTGGTATCAAAAATATGTTTTGATTTGTATTGCCTATATGCAATGAGAGCTTAACATCTCTTCTACATATATATTCATGTTGAGTGTATCTTATATTGAGGAGCTTGACAACTCATCTTTATGCGATACACGTGTGTAGGGGGAGCTTCACATCTCCTCTTATACATTGCATATTATGCGTTATGTGAATTAAGGCTTGTCATCCCTCCTTCAGTAATGCATATATGTAGGGAAGTTAACTTAGCGTCTTCCTCTTCATGAATGTATATCGCATATATCCTTTATTGATTTGTTTTATGTCACCCCTTATTGGTATCATTCTTTTTGTTTTAGACAAAAAGGGAGAGAACATTTTGTATTGTTTTTGACCCCTTTGTTGATGATTGACAAAAAGGGGGAGAGGTATTTGAGTTTATATGCATGTTTTGTATGCATGTTTTGTTTATCTAGAAACATTGTTTGTTTTTTATTAGTTTGTTGTTCATTGGTATTAAGAGCATTTTATTGGTATCAAGAGCTAATAAAGTTTTACCGTTTAATTGGTATCAAGAACATGTTTTATACATTTCAATGTTTTATGCATGTCTATGCATGTTTCATGTTTAATATTCATTGTATATATTTATTGTTTATTGGTATGCATGAGTTAAGGGGGGCTTCTTTGAAGCTTAACTTTAATCCATGCATATATAACTCCATGAGTTTTGTCATCATCAAAAAGGGGGAGATTGTTGGCCCAGTGGACTTCCACTCTAGTTTTGATGATGATTAACTCATGTAGTTATGTTTACTAATTATCTTGTGATGTTTAGTTTCAGATCATTAACCAAGATATTAGTTGGTGATTAGCTTCAGCAAGGAGTTTTAAAGCCTTTCACATGGTGATTCCAGAGCAGGGACATCAGGATCATACATAGCACTAGTTGGAGTCTAGCTCGGTGGATCACGGAGTTTTGGATCGAGTTGCCTTGAAAACGGAGTTCCTCAAGAAGACTTAGGTATCCTAATTTAGTTTGTGTTTTAGATCCATGTGTAAAGATTAGATAGTGTGATATGCTCAAGTTCACAACACACACACGTTTTATGTTTTGGATATTGGTTTTCGGTTTTTGCTTTAACCGATATTGGTTTTCATGAATAGATAGATTCAAAACAAGTTTACATGGTTTAAATATATATTAGATATATTCTATATACATGCATGCTTCAACTTATTAGACAAACTTATTTTGATATGCCTATTCATGACTTTTTAGTGTTTTGGTATTTTAACAAAACATATTTTGGAATTAAAGTCAAAAACAATGATATATATATGTTTCATGTATATTGGACTTATGTTCATATGCAACATGCCTAAATGTATTTAAGTATCATGTTTTTGTATTTAAATGAGTTTTAGGAAAAATCAGATTTCCTATTGAAAAACTCAAGTTTAGTAAAATACACGTTTTGGTTTTTGACAAAATTATAAGATACAAAAATAATTCAAAATATTTGATATTTATGTTGAAATTTTTATCACAAGTTTGTATATCATATATAAAGTTAGAAACTATTTTTGTGAATTTTTAGAAGTTTTATGAGAATTTTTACAATATTTTTAAACCCTGTTTTCTGACCCAGAACAGTGCCTGACAGGCTCTGGCGGTCGACCGATCGGTCGACCGTACCCAGAGTCGGTCGACCGACGTGCACAGATCTGTGCACGTTGGGTTGGCACTTGGGCCGGTCGACCGGACCAGAGAGCTCTGCTCTCTGTTTTTTCCCGGTCGACCGCGGGTTGCCAACGGTCAAAAATATAACCGTTGGCGGTCGATCGCCAGCCGTCTCAGGCTGAGAATTCAGCCTAACGGCTAGTTTTGTATTGAGGCTATTTATACCCCATCTCTTTGGGTTTTTGACTAAGATTTATAGAGCCAAAAATTCCAGATCTCTTCTAGTGTTTTAAACAAAAAGTTTTTAAATCAAATTGCTATTATTTGTTTTTAAAGTGTTTTGTTTATTTCAAAGAAATTAGGTTTTTGGGAATTAGTTTTGATCTAAAATTTCTATATCTATTTTGGTGTTTCCCAAGAGAATTTCTTTGATCAAAATACTTTGTTTTTCCACACTTGAGTTATCCTCTATCCTATCTATTTAGGATCATTTGTTTGTGGTTGAGATATACCACTTGTTGTAAAAACCCTTACTTGTGTTGCTCCCTCTTTGGTAGAGGTTGAGATTGTGGTGTACTCCCTCTTGGTGAGGTGGAGTTGGAGTTGGCTTGTATCCCTCTTCGGTAGAGGTAGATTGTGTTTGTATTGCTCGGTGGAGGTTGTTGGTTGAGAGAGGAGTTCGGTACTCCCGGTTGTTGTACAAATCCTCCTCGGTGGAGGTTCCCTCGGTGGGAGTCCTCGGTGGACAAGTTAGCGGATTAGAAATCCTTCTCGGTGAAGGCGGGGACGTAGAGCTAGGGACTCGAACCTCGGAAGTCGGAACATATCTTTGTGTTTGCGTTTGATCCATTGTTTCTTAACCCTCTCTCTTTATTTGTGTTGTGCATTGCATCATTCATATTATCATATCATTTATATGCTTGTGTTGTGCCTTGCATTGATTCATATTGATTATACCGATATGCTTGGTTGTGTTTGCTTGTGTGCCTCACTTGTGCTTAACCACGAGAGCTTCATATAGCGCCTCAACTCTTATTCAGAGGAATCAAGAAGAGTTAGTCCAGAGCCCTTCACGGGGAATTCGGCTACACTCGTTGGTTGCACTAAGTGTAGATTGCAATTAATTTTAATTTCCGCATTTAGTTCATTAGATTAGCCTATCACCTATTCACCCCCCCTTCCCCCTCTAGGTGATTTCAGTTTTATCAATTGATTCCTATCACACGGACACGTTTCACATCAGGCACATGTAGGGCATCAAATCCTTAGGATTTTATACCTTTCTTTCACAAGTCTTCATCTTCACCATCATCCTTCTCAAATCATCCAAACCTTTTCCCTTGAAATGGGTAGACTGTGGGCGCAATGTGAAGTAGAGAAAGCTCCAAAAAAAAAAGGAAGAACAAAGCAAGATTTATAACCATCTATCACTCTCTGAGTTGAGTCATTTTGCTGACTAATGCTTCCTTTCCACTTTTTTGTCAATAGTTTGTGCGAAAGATGTCACTCCCCTTGTGAATTAAAGATAATGTGTCAACTTATCAAATGATTGTTTTTTTTTACTACACATTCACTCTAAAAGCACTTCATTAACTATCAAAAATTATCACTCTTAGTTGTTTCTAGGGCGTCATAATCAATTATAGCTTTGTTTCTTTCTCTAATTTTGTTAAACTTACGATTGGTATATTTTTTTCCTACTAAGTATTTTGGATTCTAAAATTTCTCTCTAACTCTCAAATTAGAAGTTATCAAATTTCTAAACAATATCATCACTAAACATGCACCAACAGAAGTGACCTTGTCCTAAATATGCCTACAATCTTGATCTCCTTCAAGTGTTCTCACACTGGTTACCACTCTAACCAAATCCTTAACCACAATTGTAACTATTAGACACTTCCTAAGAAGTCAATTAGTGTAGTAATACGGCACTCTCAGTCTCTCTTACTCTTACCAAATCACACAAACCAACATAGTTACCTCTCTCAAAAGTTAGCTATGATTAACCTTTGAGTTCATTAGATCTATGATATATTGAGAACCTTTCTAAAAGTATAATCAATTAATCTTATTTGGGTCATGTAGCAAGTGCTTCAATATCACACCTGATAACAAAGATTATCTAGTGCTTTTGTTTAAAAATAAAAACTGCCTAATAGATCTTGGCATGTGCTACTTTAGGACAAAAATGAAAATTAACCACGTTCACCAAGGTCGGAATATGCTACTAGAAGTAGAAATAACATTTCATAAGTTATGGAAAGATTTAAATAAATATTCTTAATAAAAAGTAAGCAACTAAAGCAGCAAACAAAGTAATACACTAATACTCTTTGTTAAACTTGATATTCCACAAAAATCTATAAAATAACAGTGAAGCATCAATGATAGGCCATGGCACGATTATCATGAAAACATTAGGTACAAAATATGGAGCACACAACATACCCTTTGCATTTTGAGCACAGAATATTTCTTGAAAGTGCTAGCTTTTTGGATGTCCCATTATACAAGTCTTCCAAAGACACCTTCAGACTATGAACTACATCTTCTCCTCGCCTCTGCCTACGGCCCCTAGAACTACTCCCTGCAAGTCACGAGCATTCACAACATTGAAAGAAATCAAATCAGTGTCTTTAACCAAACTTAACAACTCTACATGCTTGTAACAGTAACCGCAAAATAATCTTCTCACCACCAAAGCCTCCGCCCCCGAAGCCACCACCACCAAAAAACTGCTCAAATATATCAAAAGGATTGTGTGCTGCACCGCCACCTCCCATTCCCTCCTTAAGTGCATCCTCCCCATACTGATCATAAATCTCTCTTTTCTCAGGGTCACTGAGAACTTCATAGGCTTGGGTCAACTCCTTGAACTGAACCAAATTCGCACGATATGCAGTTCATTTATAAGAACTTTAATGACAACAAAAACAAGAATTAAAGAACATGATATCCTCTAGCATCCAAGTGACAACCTTTTCGGGATCCCCGCCCTTATCGGGATGGTTCTTTAACGCAGCTACCTTATATGCCTTCTTTAGCTCATCCTGTCCCACACTTTGCGGAACGTTGAGAATTTCGTAGTACTTGGTGTTGTTACTCTTCCTCGGAGGAGCTCGCCCAAACATGTTCACTTACTTCTACGAAACTTGACCTCTCAAAATGAATCTACAACGGAATTCAAACACGAAAACTAGCAAAATTTAGACCCAGAACCAGCTTTTCCACACGGCAAGCACAAAACAAAGATCTCCGAGATAATTAGCATCAAATCGGTCTACGGACGAATCGAAACTTCGTAAAGTGAGATTTGGGTAAAGTTTGTACCTGGATCAATTCTTGAACAGTGGATCGAGGAAGGTAACAGATCTCTGACGAAACCCTAGCTTGGAAACCCTAGCTTGGAATTTGGGGGGATCAGATAAAAGGGCGAGACGGGAGGGGGTGAGAGTATCAACGGCGGCGAAGCAGCAATCCAATCGCCTCGCACGGGAGAGAGAGAGGGGAAAAAAATCTCTCGTCTCTCGAGGCTTTTAATGATAAGAGCAATTTGGGGCTTTGCGCGGGTTTCAACCGTCCGATGAAGTTCATCGGACGGTCCATGTAACTCGCGAACAGCGGGCGACAGTTGCCCCCTCGAGTCCGCTACTATGGATCTGTTTTGTTTCTTAAAAGAGTGGAGGAGGCTAAGGAATCATTGAGCGGCCGTTGATCTCTCAATCTTTTGTTTTAGTATTTTGTGTTTTAATGAGTTTTTTTATTTATTTAATAAATTAGAAATAAGTAAATTGAATTTAAATATTTTAACTATTAATTAATTTTAAATATTAAGTTCGTATTAATTAATTATTAATTTTAATAATTAATTTTTCACGTATTAAGCTAGTATTTAATAATATATTAAATATTAATTAAACTAATTTATATATATTTTATATATTAATTAAAGTTACTAAAAACCTATTAAGAAAAAACAAAAGGTTAAAATAGTGGGGCCCACATGTTAAAGAGGTTGCTAAGGTGCTTTTTGAACTCCTCAAATAAGGGGATACTTGTAAGGACTTGAGTTGGGAAGGGGAGAACTCCGCCCTTTTAGAGTACAAACCCCCCCCCCCCCCCCCCCATTTCTTTTAATTTGTTGAAGGGTGCCGGATTTTACGGCCCCTTGGAGATGATCTAAAGATCTATGCAATTTGCAAGAATTATGAGGACAAAGTTTTTTGGTGTGGAGCTTTTTTCTTGTTGGAAAAAAAACTGACATAAAGTTTTTGATGTGAAACGTGTATGCCAGTATGAAAAACAGCAATAAAATACTTAATCACATTTCACAACATGAAATAATTCTCGATAAAAAAAATAATTAAAACTAATAATAAAGATATGAGTTAAACAAAATAGCATGCATAGACTACTCCAATTTCAATCGTAAATTAATTAAAAATAATAAATATACATGTAAAAAAATTTACGATCAATATTAAAACTAGTGAATTAAAAAGTAAGTGAATATCGACAATCTCACATTTGTGACAGCAGTTAAATCGATAAAAACTCATAAATTAAAATATCAGACTTGAAATAACTGATTTGGATAAGAAACGTATCTACTGAGAATCAGGTGTGACATCAATGTCCTTGTGATGATTGTAGATGTGCATAGCTCGTTTTCACGAATTCAACGCTTCGAAACGTGTATGATTTGAACTCCAAAAGAATAAGATGAATCAACTAACTTGCTAATTGGGTCTATTTTGCGGAACATGTTTATACTCTTCATTGCGGATTTTATTGTTTTAGTATATCGATTTGCTGCAGCAGCGGCACTGTTGCAATACATTTTTTTCTGATTTTTCCCTAAGATTTTGAATTGAAAATTGAAGAAATAGATCTAAAGTTTAGAACAATATTTTAAAAACAAAGATAAGAACTAGGTTCTGGAAGAGAAGAGAGGAGACAATGAAGAGAATATGCTAGTCAGGGGTTCACACACAAGAGAGATATTTGTCATCACTCACAAATTTTGTGGAAAATTTCATAATCTTCTTCATTACCTTCTATATTATTTGATAGAAGAGGTCTTTTATATGTTTGTACAAAATTGAAAACAACTCAATGTAAAACTCCTAAACAAAATAGAATTATAATTTCAAAATTTAAAAACTAAACTCTTAACAAAAATACAACTCTAGAATAAAAAAACTCAAATAAAAAAAACCAAAATACATAGAGTTCAACTATTAGGAAATTGAAACGAGGTATCTTCTCTACCGGTAATATACGTGTCATACACGTGACTTGATGTCCTCATCCGCATTGTTTTATTTTATTTTATTTTCCCCTTTTTTGAAGAAAAAATTCAAAAGTTTAGATTGTCTCATTGAAACAAGTAATCCTTGATCCCAAAACTCCAATATTTAGAGTCCTTGCTTTCATTTTCAGATTTGGCTGAGTTTTTTTTTTTTGCTTGGCAATTGTATCTTTTGTATGCTTTTTTTATTATATTTTAGTGATGTAATAAATAGACTTGGGTTGCTTTTCATGTGGTGCCTATGAGCCACCCTTTTATACACCACAAGAATGGCAAAAAATAGTTATATACAAAACTAAATGCCGAGATGGATAATTAAGACCGTTAAAAAATGAGATAAAAAACAACTACATTTTCAAAAAGTCAATAATGATCTTCAGTTAAGAATGAGACGAGAAAACAACTCAAAAATAAGTGTCCGTAAGCAATTTAACAAAGAGATATAGAAGCAATTGGTGAAAATAAAATTTGAAACATCAATGGCTAATGAGTTTGAGGCACGCCTTTTTTGAAAAAATTTGATATTTATACTGCAAGGTGTTCAATGACTTTGTTTCACGCCTGTGTCATGACGTTCTTTTTTCCATTAGCAGTGTGTAATGCGAGTAACAATTGTGAAAATTTTCTAAAATTTATATTTGTCCACATGAAACAACACGAAAATTATCATGATCTAACAATCTAGAGAGAACTAGTACAATTTATCAGCTCGTCACCTCTTTATTGAAAACAAATCAGTATTCATAAGTATAACATTTATTGGCTCTGAGCCTTGAGGAATTGTGTAACCCCTGATTCCTGGTGTACGTATCACAATATCAGTACGCGATACGATGTAGAATATTGATTTGACTTTTCTGCTAGTTAGATTGAGACGATTTCAGTTTCAAATATTATTTTCTAATATTTTAGATTTTTCAGGATTTTCTGGAATTTTTCTGGATTATTTTGGAAAATCTCCGTAGTCGGTGTCGACCGATACTGATAATCAGCTTTACGATTTTTAATTCACAAATAGAGTTGTATTTTGAGAATCCGCTTTCATCATGTATCTTAGAATCACATTGGCTACGTTTTGGTATTTTGGGGGATTTTTCTGAATTTATCAAAAATCCGGCCAAATCGGTGTCGCTTAGTACAGGTGACATCTTCCAGAATTTTTAATTTGCAAACCGAATAGAATTTCTTCAAACCGTTTTCATATTACATCTCAGGATAATATTTTCTATTTTATGTAATTTTTGGGCACCATTCGGAGCTAGTAAATTTTGGACCCAATTATAATATTCATTAATTATTATTTGTTTTAATCTTTCTTTTTCTTTTCTTTTCTTCTTCCTTCTCCCCGAAGCTTCTTCCCATCGACAATCCCCACCGCCTCATCTCTCTCCCTCCTCTTAAAATTTCTCCCCCTCTCTCTTAATTTCAAACTCACCCCCCCCTCTCTCTCTAGCTCCCACACTCTCTCCCTCTCTCTCCCTCTCTCTCTGTGCAGACCCAAAGGGGAGGGCTGACCCCCTTGCCAGCGGCCAGGCCAGGCTGCAGGCGCTGCCGGCGGCCGCGCCCCAGCCCGGCCGGCGCCACCGCGCCACCAACCTCCTCCTCCTCCTTTCTTCTTCTTCCTCTTTTCTTTCCTTTTCCTTTCTTTTCTCTCTCTATCTCTCTCTCTCTTTCTCGGCTGACCGAACCGCCGCCGCCGGCCAGCTGAGCTGGCGGGCCGGCCGCGCAGAAGCACAGCAGCAGCAAGAAGCTGCTGCTGCTGTTGTTATTTCTTTTAATTGAGTTTGGGTAAAACCCAAACCCATTAACCCTATTGGCCACTACCCGCTAACCCAATAACCAGTTACCCATTTAACTTAAGTTAATTGGGTTTGGGTTTGGATCTAAACCGACCCGTCAACCCGCATCCAAACCCATTAAAGGTAATTTTACATTCTTCTTTTTATTAATTGCAATTAAAATCTTGTTATTACATATTTAACCCATGTTGCTGATTTTTAGTGTTCGGGCGATATCGGGAGCATCCGGACTCCGATTTGGACGATTCTGGATCCGTTGCGATCGTGAAAAAGAGAGCTACCTTTCTATGGCTATTTTGTGAGTATTTTTATTTTATAAATTATAGTTTACCATGTGTAGTGACATTGATTGATATATCTTGATTATGGATAAAATACGGTAACTATTAATTATTCACTGGTCATGATTGGACAGTCATTGTAATAGGAATACCCTAGACGATTGTTAGGTATTTCCTGATTTAATATGAGATAATAATAATAATAGTAATAAGACATACGGACATAGACAACTCGGACACAGTCATCATGCCTGTACAGCCACTGACACTCGGGCCACTAGTTCACCATATTCGTGGACACTATTATTCCATGTAGTATATCACAGTTTGATAACTATCGACACATGTATACTGATCCACGGTACTCGATATCATATCACTAGATAGGAATGTTGGATACCGTTATTTCATGTACTGGTATCATCATAATAGGACACTGTAAGTTCACTGGACATGCTAGTACATTATACACTGACTACTGTTATGACATGTTAGTGATACACCGATGTGTTACACGGATTATTGCTACGCATATATGTTTCATTAGTACACAGATATACCACTGCACGAACTACTGCATGTCATATTAGTGATATCTTCGTTACATGGATTCTCGGCATATCACTGTTACAAATGCATGTATGGTTTCTCTATTCTTGTCATATGGATCCCCGTTCATATTACATGTATTATTGTTTCATGTTACCGTATTCATGTTATATGATTGTTTCCCGTTACTGATATTGATATTCCCGTTACTGGACATGAGAGCTGTTGATATGCGATATGTGGAATCCCACATCTATTGTTCCCGTTTCCCGTTATATTGTTCCCGTTTCTCGTTATATTGTTCTATGCTATCAACAGAGCTCAGGTCCAGGTCCTGTTATCATGTTACATGTACCATGTACTGTACTTGTTCTTATTGTGTTGTGTACTTTAAATGAAATATAATAAAGCTAACTTGGGTATGGGGGAGACTTGACGGTTGATTAGATCTTATCGGGTGATGTACTGGATCCATATTGTTCTCCCACTGCAGGGGACGGTAGTGCTACCTACCAATTGCTCCATGAGCTCCCGTTACTTGATTCATGCTCCCCTCTTAGCGGAGGGCCCTGGTCTCAGCAGCCAGGGATTTGTTTAAGGCCGTGATTCCGGGTATGCACGGGATACACCTACCCGATAGGAACTCCTCGACCATGGGTTTCCAATTAACATAATAAAACAGTATACACCATAGTGACGTCGGGAACACTTATTATTTGGTCATTCTCTCGTTTGGATAATGGTACCCGTATACCATATCTGGATGGGTTCGACTGGAGTGCGGGCTCCAGTATGAACTGCTAGTGGTATGAGACACTGGAAGAGAGTGATTATAATACCAAGTGGTACTGATTGCTACTATTGTATAAATATCATGACTTACCTGATACATGTATACTCTTGTTTAGTTGTACTTGTTACTGTTCCTGATAATTTATCCGTTATCATGTTACATGTGTACTTTGTTACTTTACCTGGTATATGTTACACTTTCTGCGGTGGCATACTACTCATGTACTACATGTATAATTTGCATCACATATATTCTGTTTTCTGTATACCTTACAGACATCATTGCTGTATATGCACAATACCGTATTATGGTTATCTTACATATTGCACATCTATATGTTCACTTCTATCACGTCACCACTATACAACAGTATAAATTGTATAAAACTAGAGACTACTATGGACATGACCCGATGAGAACATGCTAGGAGGTGATGGTATTAAAATATGTCATTGTTATATTTCTACATATTATTAAAGTTCTATTATATGGTATCACTAGTACATAAGCATGTATTATATATTATTATCGTGCTCGTATTACTATAGTATATATTACTGCCTCCTTTATTTTACCACTCACTAGGTCGCTTTCTGACGACCCTGGGTTTGCGTGTCCAGTTTGGAGATTCGAGTTATCGTTTGGTCAGCTAGTTCATTGGATTCACATAGGAGACTTTACCACCGAGACCCTTCATAGGTATCTTTGTGCTTTGTATCTGTTATCTTATTTATCCCTATTTTTCCTATCTGTTATGATCACTAACATCTTTCTGCAGGTATTCTTGTACTTATTTCCTGCTGGAACTCTTGTCTATATGGAGGCTATGTCTTGTACTGAGGCTTAACGTACGCGTGAGTGTGTTTTCACCTTGCGTATGTACGTCGCCATAACGTCTCCGTATCCTTAGGATCGGGGCGTTACAAATTGCTTCGAAAGCAGAGTTAGTTCAAGAATTGAACTAACTCTTGCCAACAACTAAAAATTTGACGATAGTTGGCAAGTCATCGTAAAAATGAGTATACTCTATTCAATTTTTCAAACTCAAGAATTGCTCGCTTTTCTCCCTTACTTCTCCTTATCTTAACTCTTAGCTTAGCTAAATCTAATTCCAACTAAATACTCAAAAAAATCTAATTCCTAACTCCTTCGTATATCTTTTTCTTCCAAATTACTAAACCCCAACTCCTAACTCCACTAACTTTAAAATAGAGACGGAAAAACCTAAAACACTCTCTCTATATATATATATATATATAGGTATATATATATATGTATATATATGTGTGTGTGTGTGTTATATATATATATATATATATATATATATATATATATATATATATATATATATATATATATATATATATATATATATATATATATATATATATATATATAGGGGTTACTGTACCTCAGCCGGCAGGCTGAGAGAGTTTCTCAGCCGGCGGGACGTGGCTGAATATATGCCACATATCGGCCGCAGAGTGTAGGCGCCAAAAAAATCAAAAAAGATCCCGCCTAAACAATCGTGAAACAAATTGACAAAAATACCCCTTTTTAATTCTAAACTGGAATAAAGTCATCAACAAACAAAATTTCAGTTGAATATATCTACAATTATAAAATTCATAATTTTACTACATCGAAAAATATAATTAAAAAAATTTTTGGATCAACATAATGTAAAATAAGCAGAAGCATTGAAAATTTAAAAAACATGCCATGGTCGCAGACTTAATACAATATATCTTTTAATTTTATATGACAACTGCGACACAGTCGCAGTCATAGTATAACAAAACTTTTTTATATAACGTCTGCGACCCTAGTCGCATTCTATCGTACAGCAATGCGACCTCCTTCAGTACTGCGACCAAAGTTGCAATCTTCTTTCGCATGCCTTATGTATTAAATGAAAGTAATTAATATTCTCTCTACCTTGATACAACAACAGTCTAGAAAAAGAGATGCAATAATGTTAATATCGATAAAGGAAAGATGTGCATCATACGTAATCTAAAGATATAGGCAAACAATTCTATAAAAAGTTAATTTGTACTTCAAGTATTAAACCTCTGGCAAAAAGAAACTCTTCGGATTCTCCTGCAATAAATCTTCAATTAAATATTTAATTTTTTTTACCACTTCCTACCATACTCAACCCTCACCTGTAACAATTATTATTACTATTCATGTTCTTCCACAATATTGACCTTTATATAATGCTTGTAACTAATATATTATCTCATACCTGAAAACTATATTTTTGCTCTTCCTTTTCAATTTGATTTCAAAAACTTCCAAAAAACAATTCATTCTTGAATCATGTCTTCACCATCTTCTTCCCCTGAACACTTGGATTTCAACTTCAATCGTTCCCCCACCGGTCCTTTTTCTTCAGGATATTCTAGTGAATCTGATACCAGTCTGGACTTCACTCCTTTTGACTATATTACTACATCAAATAATGTATTAACTGATCCTCCTATTCATGAGGATAATGAAGATTTCATGTGAGTTAGTGAGGAAGACATTATTCCTCTGCCACTTGACGGAGACATGCTTGATGAAAGCATGTCTTCTGATGCTGTAGGCTCGCTTTCTCGCAACGGGTCAGACGAAGAGCTTGATAGAGACGATCCATTCTGGGAGTTTATCGGTAAAACAAAAAAAACCTCAAAAACAGGAAGATGATGAGGAAATAAGTGATGAACAGGAAGAGCAGAAGAATGAAGATGACGAATCTGCTTATGATGGTGATAATGACGAGGATTAGGATTTCCTGATCTTCTGATATTCAACCTTATTTTGTCTTCTTTTAAAAGCTTTTAATTCTGTTTTTTTGTAAGGTCTCTTTCTCGCTATATTAACTTATAAGCTCTTTTAATTACATATCAAACTGCGACCATAGTCGCAGTGCTACTACGCAAGCAATAAGTAAAAATAATTCATACTTTATAAGCAAAACATATAAAAACATACGTAAACTGCGACTATAAAATCAGTACTTATTCACAGTTATTACATTTAACTTAGCAAAAAAAATCATCAAGAAATATGCAGTCGAGGGTATTGTGACCATAGTCGCAGTCTATGATCGCATACTATATGTAAAAATCAATTTAATAGTTCATAGGAGGATCAGAAATGAAGGATGGATCAGACAACAGTCAGAAATGAAGAACAAAAAATATAAAATAATACGTAAACTACGATTATACTATCACTCTCGTTAATACTGCGACCATAGTCGCGGGAGTGCGACCATAGTCGCAGTCTATGATCGCATACCATATGTAAAAACCAATTTAATAGTTCATAGGAGGATCAGACAACAATCAGAAATGATGGATGGATCAGACAACAGTCAGAAATGAAGAACAACAGTCAGAAATGAAGAACAAAAAATATAAAAAAATACGTAAACTGCGATTATACTATCGCTCTCGTTAATACTGCGACCATAGTCGCGGTAGTGCGACCATAGTCGCAGTCCATGATCGCATACTATATGTAAAAACCAATTTAATAGTTCATAGGAGGATCAGACAACAGTCAGAAATGAAGAACAAAAAAATATAGAATAATACGTAAACTGCGATTATACTATCGCTCTCGTTAAGTACTGCGACCATAGTCGCAGTCCTTGATCGCATTATACATTACATGCGAAAAAAAGTAAACTGCGACTATATTAAAAATCATTAAATATCAAATCAGATAAAAAAAAAAATTAAAGAAGCATTCAAATAAGTTTCGTGATTTAATAAAAAAATGTTGGCAGTTTGGCCGCAGTTATAAAAGATAATTGTCACAAAAATTGAATAACGTCATAAAATATAAAAATATAATAAACTATACATATCCACTGTCTTTTACCGACATAGTAGCTTTTCATAAGGGGTATCTAGTAATTTAACTTCTTCCTATAAGCGGGCCGCAAGTTAGTGGCGTGACAAATCTTGACCCACATCACCGCAGGCTGACAGAGTTCTCTCAGCTGCAGGCTGATATACATTTTTCTCAATATATATATATATATATATATATATATATATATATATATATAAAGAGGAAAAAAAAAATAAAAATAAATTGCACGTGCACTCCACGTGCCGAGAAAGTCCTAAACCCCAGGCTAGAAGAAGAGTACATAACGGCTCCTGCCGCCCCCGCAGCCCTCCTCTCTCTTGATCAGTTTCAATGGAGGAGCGTTGGTGTCGGTGGGTGGAGGCGGCGCTCTCGAGGCTCTCCTCCACCAACCTCACCCGCTCCACCCGCCCCCTCTCCCTCACCCACCAGCCCGGGCCCACCATCCAGACCTTCGATGGGCCCCGCCGATGGGACCGCTCCTCAGTCGAAGTCCAGATGGACGGCCCCACCCTCCGCCGCTGGCTCCGAGAGCTCCCCGACCCCGCCGCCCCGGTACCGTGCCACCATTTGTTACTTTCAAAGATCTGTTTTTTCTTGAGAGAAATCAAAGATCAGTTTTTTATCCTCATTCTGCAAATATCTATTTGTTCAGGGGCCGACCCCGACCGCTGCAATGAGGCGGAGACGACGCAGCGGAAGCTGATTCTGTTCTCGGGCAACGATTATCTCGGCCTCAGCACTCATCCATCGGTTACAAAGGCCGCAGTGAAGGCGAGTGAATGATTGATTTCTATTATATTAGAATTGGGAGTTGGATTGATTCATTGTTTCTTTATTTTTAAAATTTTGATCTTTTTTATGGTTTGATTTAATTATAGGCTGCTGAAGAACACGGGATGGGGCCGAGAGGCTCGGCTCTGATCTGCGGGTACACAAGTTATCACCAGATGCTGGAGGTATCTTTGGCGGAGTTGAAGAAGAAAGAGGTAATCGGATTATAACTGTAACACTAGTATCCATTTTTTTTATTGAATTGCTGTCCACACTCTGTTAAGACGTGAAGAAATTCATAATTCTGAGAAATTAGTCCCAAGGGTTTGATGAACATGATTTAGATTAAGCTGCTCATATTTTTCGAAAATGCATTAATGAATTAATCTTCGAGACAAAATCCAGTCTAATGCCTTCGGGAAGAAAGGAGTTGTAGGTGATGCTTTCTAAGAACTGCTTCATTTGAATGGCACGAGTTCTCACCAGCATGGCGAGCATAATAGACACATTTTTGTGACGGAGGCTGCAATTAACAGATTACCCTAGTATGGTCGCTACAGCAGTTAGTTCATGCATTATAGATTCTTTAGGTAGTTGCCGTGCAAGGTTTAGGAGGGTTTAATTTGGATGCATACTAGACAAGGTTGACAAAGTTAATAATCAGAGACTGTAGTTCTCTGTTAAAACTTTTCACTTTTAGATGGGTCTTCTATATAATTAATAAAACATTCCATGATGGAAATCATAGATGGGATTTCTCTGAATTAATAGATCATTCCATCATAGATACTATAATGGTATTGTCCATGGTTCATAGGATCAATTTGGTGAAGATGAAAATCTTCAGATTTTCATATGCAGGGTGACAAAGGCAAATTTGGAAACCATTGGGAATAAAACACCTACTAGTTTAATTATATGTTATAGTTGATTGTCACAGCTTCACAGTTGGCAACATATGTTTGCAAGTGTCAATGCATGATGTGTTTTGACACTAGACAGAAGGCTGTCGAAGTGGAAGACAGGTTGTGGGTAGTGTGAGAGGACAGTCAAATAAGACCATAGGACTCATTGATAGAGAATATAATTTAAGCGAGGAATTAATAAATATGTGTGATCATCATTCCACAAACGAGCTGTGTGCATAAGTGTCATTACTATCACAATGTATGATCTACAGGCCCTATGATACTATTAATGCTTCTCCTGTTCGCTCAATTGCTTGCTATACCTTATCTCATTTCCCCTGTCAATTTTCAGTGCATTCAGTACAATTGGAATATCTAGTTCCATTATGACTATAAAAGGGAAATTTTTTCTGTAGAATGTGCTTCACTGAATCCTATACTTTTATCAGTGTATTTTAGAGAATACTAAGAGGCTACTGGATTATTTAATCATTTTTCAGGATTGCCTTCTTTGCCCAACTGGTTTTTCTGCTAACATGGCTTTCATGTCAGCTCTGGGAAGTGTCAGCTCTCTGTTGGTTGTTGGTAGGAAACCATCAAAGGACGAGAGAGTTGCTGTTTTTTCAGATGCCTTGAACCATGCATCAATAATTGACGGGATTCGTCTCGCTGAAAGGCAACAAGAAGTGGAAGTTTTTATATATAGGCACTGTGATATGGTCCATCTCGATGCTCTCCTGTATGTCTTTAGTTTACAGTGCTTTAGATTTTCATTTCACATGTTTTGCATCTCATGGAAACACATACATATTATTCAACAGATCATGTTGCAAAATGGAGAAGAAAGTTGTCATCACTGATAGGTAAGTTATGTCTATCATTATATTTTTGGATGAACGAGCTGCACTATGGTCCTATAATACAATATCTTGGGTGCCCTGAAGTGCTTTTGGATATGCCTTCTGATGGTAGTGTGACAGTCATTACTACAAAGTTCAAAGTGTCTGTCTCACAGGTTGCACTTTATGGGGGCAATTCCATGATATATTCATGAATAAAACTTGTTACCATTTCTCTGGTGCAGCCTGTTTAGTATGGATGGAGATTTTGCTCCAATGCCCAAACTTGTTGAGCTTCGCAAGAAACATGGGTTTTTGTTGGTAATTGATGATGTAAGTCTTACTTTTAGCTCTAATTGCTGCTTCACAGTCATCTATAAAATTTATATCCTTTGTAAACTTGCTTCAGGCTCATGCAACACTTGTATGTGGTGAGAATGGTGGTGGAATCCCGGAAGTCTATCAGTGTGAAAATGATGTTGATGTATGCATAGGCACTCTGAGCAAGGCTGCAGGTTGTCAGGGTGGTTTTATTGCTTGCAGGTAAATAATGCTTGCTGTAATGACAAAGTATCAAAATTAACTATGGACTATAGTGAGGACATTTTCCTCATTAACTGCTACCTATTTGTTTTAGTGTTTGCCAAATTTGACATTAAGCGGCTGTTTGTTTCTATGCATTGAAAAAAGTTCCTTTATCTTCATTTTTGAGAATAAACGGCGGATGTAGCCCTGGACATTTAATAGGATTTTAACAAAATGCTCCAAGCAAGTGCAAAAATAAAACTGAAGCAAAGTACATCCAAGTAGTAAAGCACATCCAAGATATTACTGAAACCACCATGTATACCCACATTACCAAAAGGTCACTTTAGGACAACTAAGGGTGGATAAAGCACAGATGAAGATGAAAAACTACCTCGACCACTATAAATGCTCCTTCAATTTTTCTAATAAAAAGATCCTGCCCAAAGTTTCTGACCTCTCTCAGTAAACCGTAAAATAAAATTCACGTGAACTTTAGATATTAATATTCTTCCAAAATGGTGGCAGCCCTCATGTGAGTCCTTGCAAAATGACAGGCAGACGCACAAAAGTGGAAAAGAGCCAGCAAGTTGTTTGCAAAAAAATAAAAAATGGTACAATCTGCAAAGAGTTGCAGCCACAATTGTAGGCAAACAAACAGTGACATGATATTTGCTGCACACCTAATTGCATGCAAAAAAGGGGGAAAAAAAAGGATGCAGGCAAAATTGATGCTGGATCATACTGATGATCGGAAACTAGAAAGAAAAACTGGGATGGGATTGATTTCACTAAGAGTGATAGTTTGGGAATAGTGGATAAGTTGGGGACGTACTCACTAACCCTACAGAGAACTCAAATTAGCAAGGGCGACAAATTAGGAGGATTCTTCTTCAAAGTTATTCCCAAACATAGTTACCCTTCATTCAAATAATGGATCATGTTTCCACTAGTCATTCCAACATGGTAATGATATAATTTCCATTCAAGCCTTCTTGATCATTGTGAGAATGAGGGATTTTTAAACTAGCTGTTGGAGCCCACATGGTAATAATATTTTTATCATTAACTCCCTTTGCCCTTTTGACCATTGTTAGCACGTGGACTTTTATTCAAATTATACGAGCTGTCTCACTTAGTCACTTGGAAATTCGAATCCCATTGGCGTTGCTTGGTGCATAGACACTACATCAAAAGCAGCCTAGAAGATAGATGCAACCTTCTTATGACTAGGATTGAGAAACCCCTTAGTGTTTTTGGTTCTTTTTTTGTTTTAACAGACACATGATGTTCTAGTAGTTTTAGTTTGCACGTGGAAAACATGTTATATGCAATGTAGAAATGTGTTTCAGTATTAAGATATCTATAAGGTCTAGTCTGGGAATGGCTTAAAAGACAGTTTATTCTGGTTAATCCATCCCTGGAAGAGTTTAGTCCTCATGCAGTTGTGGGTGTTTGATGCAGAAGCTCTGTCAGTATTTTATTTTCAATCTCTTTGGAGAGGCAGATCAGCTACCCCATTTTTGGGTTAAAATGAATTAACAGGACCTATTGACTCAAGCTTGCCAAACAGGGTCTTAGGATTCAATATGTATTCGTCCTCCATGTTTGCTAGACAATTTACGTTTGATGATTGCGATGAATCTAGAAGGTTTGAAATATCTTAATGCTCATCAAATGGCTAGATGCTGTAGAGTACAAGCTGTGTTGTATATGCATTGAGGTGGAGTTGATTATCCTCTATAAGGAATGGAAGAGAGCAATTATTTAACTCTGTGTGTCTTGCAAAATCTGGGGATAATTGGGTATTATTTGGTGGGCTTTCTTCTTTAGGTAGTCTAGGGAAGTCTATATCACAAGGAAGTACGATATAGTATTTAAAGTCTGACTTCTAGAAGCAATGTAGGGTGATGAGGTTCTTCTTCTCCTTGTGGTAGTTCTTTTTGCCCATGAATTCAAGTTGTTTCTCAAATCCTGCTTAAGAATTATTTTCAGGACCAGTGACCTCGGGATCATTTCAATTCTATAAAGCATCAAAGCCTATGTAGCACATGTTACTTCTATTATAGAAAGTATGATAGGTTAAAATTTTAGAATATATGTGGACATTATATGTCAGTATTGTATTAAAAATGTGTCTTGGCTTTTGCATGCAAGGACATCCCTATGTATGTTTGTATATACGCACTCTTAATATTAATATCATTATCAGCATTATTGTGTGTGTGTGTGTCTATCATGTTCTGTAATTGCCGTGCCACGTGTCTATGTCATGTCCATGTTCTGTCTCCTTGCCTATTAGACCAAGGGTAACTCAACATCGTAGGTGGCAATTGGACCGTGAATGACTTAACTATAAGTAAGCTCCACATTAGGGGGGGTTTGTTCCAAAATTAAAAATTGTCAGGGTCAACATGAGGTTTTAGGGACTTGTATCTAAAAAACCCTGTAAAAGATACGAAGGTTTCTCCAAGTTTTTCATATGGAAAGGTTATATCTTTTCTGAGATAATTTTGTCCGCCATATGCATCAAATAACATATGTTTCTTTCTGACAGCAATAAATGGAGACAACTTGTACAATCAAGGGGACGGTCTTTTATATTTTCAACTTCTATTCCAGTTCCCATAGCTGCTGCAGCCCATGGTATTGAACTACTCAGAACAGTATACATGCATTAGCATTTACATAGAGTCTGATTCATTCATTCAAAGCTGTCCTTTTTGAGATAGAAGTGTACGATTTCTCACCTTTTCAAATGCCAGAGCCTACACCTAACACTTTTCAGCTTTTGGATGCAATTTTGGTGCTTATTCATACTGGAGTACTTGCAATTGTATGAATCATATATGGGAATGCATGTTAGATTTGAGCCAATAAATGGATTGCTAGTGAACAAATAATGTGAACATTCAATATTAGGAATTATCATGCATCATACAATCCTAATCCCCAGTTGGATTCTACTAACTACTTATTTCTACACTGTTAGAGCTTATGAACAACTTGATGATTCATAAGCTCCAAAACTCTTTCATTTGCTCCAGGTTTCCTAAACTATCTTAATCAGCAAAAAGTGTTATCCTCAAAATTTTACCTTTATATACCATTTCCGTTACTACAATTTGAACTCTATCACAAATTTGATATTAATTTTTGACAAGCTTAAAATGTTTAGCATTCCAAAAAAAAAAAATAATAATAATGCTAGAAACACGGCCCTTGGCACAAGACTTTGGCCTTAAAGCTTCTACTTCATATACAATACCGCTAAACTAAAAACAACGTAATGTAGCATTGTAAACCTTTATAGCATGAAATGAATTTCAGTATGGATATTTGTTACCTTTTCCATTGGATAAACAGTTAGTTCATTGTTTGATATGACACATATGATGATGGATTTTCTTTCAATAATATATTTGTCTCTTTACACACTTAGGGGACAGTAAAAATGAGTTTCGAGGAGAATTTTTTTTTTTAAGGGAAAGGATGAGGCCTCAAACCTGAAAGCGCCAGCCATACATCTCATTCCTACAAATGTTGTTACATATGCTACAGCCATGCCCCCAACATCAAAATACGTGATTTTTTATAGATGAATTCTAGAATCATTCTTCTACTATGTGGAAAATAAACAAGAGTATGTATCTTAGATTACTCTGAGTTTGTTGTTGTTGGGGGAGGTGGTTTTTTTTTTTTTTTTTTTTTTTTGGGGGGGGGGGGGGTGTGCTTTTTGTTTGAATCCTTCCTTTTTTTCATTTTCATTTTCTTTCCAATCCGATTAAGTTATATCGAAGTTAGGACTACTGTTAGTTGGCTAATATCCCAAACTGTGTGGCAGAATCTTACTTCATAAAGTGTAGAATGTTTTAGCTTACATTTCAAATAAAACTGTGCATGTTAGGAACTACAGCTAATATCTTAAACAGTGTGGCAAAATCTTATTGTTCTACACTGTATAATTGTCTTGATGTTACATCTCAAAGAACAGAGGAAAAGAAATACGAACATTCTGAACTGCACTTTCCATTGAACTTATTGGCCCCAAATTAATTTTCAAGACCATTTCGGTTGTTAAAATCGAGCTTCTCCTTAGTGCCTACAGCATGGGCAATAGCTCTGGTTACTCTGATATTCCAGCTGAGAGGCTGGGTAGTAGTCATCCTATGATATATTCTTCTTCTTTTCTTTTTAAAGGCACACAATGGGTTAATTAGTCATCCCCAAGTTCCATAATAAAAGTTCAATCAGTGCAAAATTCCCTAAAAGGATACAAGTATAACAAAAGAGAAAGAAAACAAACCCAACTATAAATATTCATCATCTCCTATCATAGAGGGGCGGAATAACATAACGCAAAGTGTATAAGAGTAGTAAAACAAAATGGGACCACACTTTGGTCCTCTATATATGCTTGTTATCAAATCCAGGTGACTGAAGAGAATCTTACAACTATACTTCCTTTGGTCTTGAAACTATTCTTAGTTAAACAATTTGTTTGTCTCCATGTTCCTCCATTTTGACATGCAATTCCTTATATTCTCATTTTTAATAAGTATCCAAGGGGTATAATAATTTCTACCAAGGTCATGTAACCTAGAAATTTAGTGTGATGGATTGCTTTGAAAGTTTTAGTTTCCATTCTCTCTTTCTGCCGTTCTTCTTGAGTTGTAGCCAGTGATTGATAGTTCATCCTAAGCAATTTGGGATTGTTTCTGGACAAATTAATTGTGTACCATGAAAATAAGGGAAAACACAGTACCAGTTGGTGAATATTGCTTATTTTGGATAATGTAGATAACAGTCAACCACTTTAATGTGTACATTGAAGTAATAAAATTTGCATTTAGAACTTAATTTGACTGGCCATGATGAATACGGATGGATCACATCTTGGAAAAAAGACAGAAAGACGAGCAGGGCTGTTTGGTTCTGTATTACTGGATTGAGCTAATGCCACCTTGTGTTTTTTTGTGCATGTAGATTATTTAGTTGCAATTTTAGATTTTTTATTGAATAAAAAATAAGTTACAAAACGTGTGGTCCAATTTCTGGAGTTTCTAAGCTAGGTTTCTTGAATACATGAAATAAATAGCAAGACGTTTATCCTGAACTCCATTCAAACCAACAAGAAGAATTCGAATAAGTGGAATCAAGCATCTCAATTAAAAGAAACCAAACAGCATAAATTTGATTGTCCTGGTACCGGAGTAGGAACATTTTGGGTCTGATGAAATCAAACTGGCGGGCAGAATAATTTCCATGATTTTTAACTCCATGGGCTTCACGAAGACCTGACTTTTAATTAACATGTAACCAAACAGAAAAGATAATGTGCTTTTGTTGAGAGGATATTGAATAGAGAGTATAGTAGTTTTTGTACATTAATATTGAACAGAGGCCAACGTACTGGGTATTATAAACGATTTCTTTGTTTTTTTGGTTTTTTTTTTAAAAAAAAATTATTTATTTTTGGTGGCAATAATCCCCTTGTGCAATTGCCCACAAACTGAAAATAAAGCAATATCTTTGATATGGCAGTAGTACTTTTCTACAATAGTAAGCACGAAAAACAT
>JAVJIF010026080.1:0-69061 GCA_038442645.1 Agave tequilana | reverse complement strand
GTCTTAAATTGGTGATTGCAAAAGTGCTCTCCACCATCACTAATGATCGCCCTTGGTGTTCCAAACCGTGTAAAGATGTTCTTCTTTAGGAATTTTATCACTGCCCGTGCATCATTAGAAGGTAAAAAACAGCTTCTACCCATTTTGAAAATAATCAACTGCCACTAGGATATATTGATTGGAGAACGAGGATGGAAAGGGGCCCATAAAATATATACCCCACACATCAAACAACTCAACTTCAAGGATGTTGTTGAGAGGCATTTCGTTATGCCTGAAAATATTTCCCATCCTTTGACATGCATCACATGCTTTAACATGAGCATAAGCATCCTTAAATAGCGTAGGCCAATAAAATCCTGATTGTAATACCTTTGCTACTGTCTTGGTTGCACCAAAATGACCTACTTCTCTAGCGTGGCAATGGTGTAGAATGCTTTTCATTTCGTTCTCGGGCACACACCTTCACATAATTTGATCCGCACAGTATTTGTAGAGAATTGGATCATCCCACTAGTAGTATTTAACATCTACTAGAAACTTTTTCATGCCTTGGTATGAAAGATCAGGAGGAAAAGCACCACATGCTAAGAAAATTTGCGACGGAAGCACATCAAGGTGGTGAATTGGCAGTGATATTTAACAAATATTCATCAGGGAAAGCATCATCAATGGGAAATTCATTGGAGTCCTCTTCTTGCTCAATGCGGGAAAGATGGTTTGCCACAAGATTCTCCACCCCTTTTTTGTCTCGAATTTGCAAATCAAACTCTTAGAGAATCAAGACCCATCTTATCAACCTTGGTTTGGCCTCTTTCGTTGCAAGCAAATACTTGAGGGTAGAATGATCTGTAAATACAACAACTTTGGATCCAATCAGATAAGAATAGAATTTATCAAAATCAAATACCACATTAAGCAATTCTTTCTCTGTTATAGTGTAATTATGTTGTGCTTCATTAATGTCTTGCTTGCATAGTACACTACTTGACAGATCTTATTCGTCTTTGTCCCAATACAGCTGCTAGTGCGTAATCACTAGAATCGCACATTACTTCGAAGGGTAGACTCCAATCTGGTGGCACTATGATTGGTGCAGTGATCAACTTCTCCTTCAATAACTCGAACGCCTGCAAACAATCATTGAAAAAGTTAAATGGTGAACCTTTCATTAATAAATTGCATAAAGGTTTTATAATTTTAGAGAAGTCCCTGATAAATCGTCGATAAAATCTTGCATGCCCTAGGAAGCTTCTCACCCCTCTCACATTTATTGGAGGTGATAGCTTTTTAATGGTTTCAATCTTTGCATGGTCCACCTCAATTCCTTTTTCAGATATACAATGTTCAAGCACAATTCCTTCCTTCACCATAAAATGATATGTCTCCCAGTTGAGAACCAAATTTGTATCTTCGCATCTCTACAAAACTAGATTTAAGTTATATAGACATGTATCAAAAGAAGGGCAAAAATTAAAAAATCATCCATGAATACTTTTATTATTTGCTCAACCATATTGTGAAACATAGCCATCATGCACCATCAAAATGTAGCTGGTGCATTGCATAAACCAAAAGACATTTTTCTGTAAGCAAATGTACCATAAGGACATGTGAAAGTTATTTTTCTTGGTCTTCAGGTGCTATGACAATTTGGTTATATCCTGAATACCCATCTAAAAAACAATAATATGCATGGCCCGCAAGTCTCTCTAACATTTGGTCAATGAAAGGTAATGGATAATGATCATTACAGGTTGTAGTATTAAGTTTCCTATAGTCCACACACACTCTCCAACCTGTGATTGTCCTAATTGGTATTAGCTTATTATTATCATTTTTAACCCCTATGATGCCTCCTTTGTTTGGAACCACTTGAATCAGACTGACCCGATTACTATCAGAAATATGATAGATCATATCTGCATCAAGAAGTTTCAACACTTCTTTTCTTACCACTTCCTTCATTGCTGGGTTCAAGCAGCATGGAGGCTGAATTGAAGGTTTATAGTCCTCCTCCATCAAGATCCTGTGCATACAAACTGAAGGACATATACCTTTTATATCTGCAGTTGTCCAACCAATCGTTTTTTGTGATCTCTTAGCACACACAAGAGTTTCTTTTCCTTGTCACCTGTCAAAGAAGAAGAAATAATTACTGGTAGTGTAGAATTCTCACCTAAAAATGCATACCTTAGATGTTGTGATAACTCTTTGAGCTCTAATTTTGGTGCCTCCAGAATGGATGGTGGAGCTGGTGAGGTACTTGCTCCAAGCTCTTACTCTGTTGCCTCCCATACTTAGGCAATGATGTTGCTTCCAAGTAGTTCGCACACTCCCTCCTTTCAAAATCATCCTCAGTGATGGTTGCTGAATGAATGAGGCATGCCTCAAGTGGTAATGCTGGGGTCTCATTTTCAAACACTTCTGTCGTCACTTTCTCAATTATGTCAATATTATGACATTTATCGTGATTGGAGGGATATTTTATCGCCTCAAAGATATTGAATGTGACTTCTTCATCTTGCACATGAAGAGTTAATTTTCCTTATTGCACATCCATTAATGTATTGCCCATTACAAGAAATGGACGTCCCAAAATGAGAGGTACTTCCCTATCCTCCTCCAGGTCGAGTACGGATAAAGTCTGCAGGGAAGTAGAGCTTTTTCACCTTTAATAGCATATCTTCAATTACTCCTCTCGGGTATTTGATGGACCTGTCCGCCAACTGAAGTGATATTCTAGTTGGTTTTGGTTCTTCTAACCTCAGTGTCCTGAACACACAAGAGGCATCAAGTTAATACTAGCACCATGATCACATAAGGCTTTTTCAAAATAAGAATTTCTTATGGTGCAAGGTATAATGAAACTCCCTGGTTTCTTAAGCTTTGGAGGAAGCTTATTTAGCAGAATAGCACTGCATTCTTCATTCAATATTACTGTTTCATGATCCTCAATTTTCCTCTTATTTCTCCTTCATAAATTTTGCGTACTTGGGCATCTGTGTTAGGGGCTCTACAAATGGAATGTTGATATGTAATTTTTTAAACATATTTAAAATTTGAGCAAACTGCTTATCTGTAGTCCTTTGCTTGTGTTTCTGGAGGAATGGAAGCGGGGGAACATATGGCTTGATAACTGACTTCTCTATAGAACCTTGCAGAGCCTGAGAATCTCCTAGAGTTCTGTTCCTGGCTGAGGTTTTGGCTGGCTGGCCGAATTTTGGCTCTGTATATCTCCTGCCTCTAATTTTTTGAGTTTTCATCTCAGTGTTTGTTGGAGCAAAGTTTTTTTCTCTGGAGACTTGTTCCTGTGCTAGGAGTTTTTCACTTCTTAACATGATTGCCTTGACATGTTCTTTAAGATTTACCTCCTTATTGCTTGGTAATGATCCATGTGGTCGACTGGATAGCAGGCTGAAAATTTGACTCATCTGCACCTCTAGGTTATGAATTGCAGCTGCTTGGTTCTTCATGTTTGTGTTTGTGGTGGTCATGAATGTTTGTTTAGTGGCGGCGAGGTGTTGCATTGTCTCCTCTAGGCTTGGCTTCTTCTCTTGTGGTGGTGGTGGCCTTGCTTGTCGTTGCTGAAAGTTATTCGCCCTGAAGCATTGTTGTTGTAGTTTTCGCCCCATCCTAAATTAGGATAATTCCTCCAAGCTAGTGTGTACGTGTTCGAATAGGGGTTATTATTCCTCTGGAAGTTGTTCACCTAGTTTGCCTACACGTTTGAAGAAAACCCAAAGTTGCCAATTTGCCCTTTATTGGTTGGTTGTCCTATAGCAAATTCATCATATGGAGGGTTTTGAGTTTGGATGGCGCTTACATTGGTTGCATTGAGTTTCTTTGTTAACAATGCAAGTTGTGCTGTATTGCAGAGATTGCATCTATCTCATGTACCCCGACTGGCTTCCTTGGCATCGCTCGATTTGATTGCCACTGGTAGCTATTTAAGGCCATCTCCTCAAGAAGCTCGTATGTCACATCATGTTCCTTGCCCATGAGTTCTCCTCCCGCGGCCGCATCAATTGTCACTTGGTATTTGGATTCAATCCATTGTAGAAGAATTGGATCTCCAACCAAGCAGGAAGTCCGTGATGTGGGACTTTCCTGATCAATCCTTTATACCTTTCCTAAGCTTCATTGATACTTTCAGATTCAAGTTGAGTGAATGTTATGAAATCACCTTGTAGTTTTTCCGGTTTAGATGGAGGGAAGTATTTTTGAGGAACTTATTCGCCATCTCATCCGATGGTATTCTTAGGTAAGGAATTGAATTATGTCTTCACTTTATCCTTCAAAGAAAAAGGAAAAAGTTTCAACTTAATTACCTCCAGAGACACACCATTAATCCTTTGTGTGTCGCATATCTCTAGAAAACTAGAGATGTGTTCATTGGGGTTGTCATGTGGGAATCCCCCAAATTGACATGTATGTTGCACCATCTGAATTAACCACGGCTTCAGTTCAAAGTTGTTTGCTTGAATTATCGGTGCAATGATGCATGAATTGGCTCCAGTAAGAGAGGGAACAACAAAATCCCTCAAAACTTTTTTTGTTTTGTTCTGTCATTGCTTTTTCTCGATCTCGTTTCTCCTTGAGCAAGCATCTGAAGGTTCTGTCAATCTCTGGATTAGCTTCTATGAGTTCTGCAATTCTAGAATGTCTCATCTACTAGTAACAGTAAATCGGGAGAAAACTCAACTCCGTTCAGAACAGAAATTCGGCTACCTGGCCAAAATTTCGGCTACCTGGCCGAACTCTGTGCTCTGTTGAGGTTGAACTTCCTCTAACCTACAGAGAAAAAGATTTTTATATTAGATCTGCAGATAGAATTCAAAGCAGAATAGTAATCAATATTGTTGATATTGAAAATTGTACAATCCCTGGCAACGACGCCAAAAACTTGATGTGCGGATTCGAATGGCAAGTGTACCAATTGTTTTCAAGTAATATAATAGTGAGTAGAGTATTGTTCCCACGAGGATTGTTGTTTAATTACCAACTTAATCTTTCCTAGTTTTATTTGAATAATTAATTTAGTTGGAAGATGTTGTAACAAACTATTACTAAAAAGATTTATTTTAATTATGAAAAAAATTAGGGTAATATTTCTATAATTGTAATCAGATAAAATATTACGCTTGTGCTAATTCATCCTATTCATGCTAACAATCAAAATTCCTTATCCTAATCAATACTTTCTCTCGAATAATACCAATTCTATCTTTTAAATGTAGAATCCACAATCTCTCGATCTAGTGGATTGCTAATTAGAAGATGCATTAAGTATGATGAATATTCCTATTTGACTGCATAACTCTTACGTCTCAACATTTCGAGTTATGGTTGTTAATCCTAGAAGCTTTTGCTAAGTTATCTCCTCTCGACTCTAACCTAACCTTCTGATTAGTTGTGCGCACCAATTATAACATAAAGCACAAGATTTAATAATTTAGCATATAAAAGATTTATACTTTATAAAACACATAGGAGAATTTGCACAAAACATAATCTTATATCATCATTATAATTCCTACATCATGCCCCTAGTTATGGAAAATTAGTTCATAACTAAGAAAATAGAACACATTATAATATTAAAAGAGATCATGGAATAGAATAAATTAAAAGGAAAGTAAAAGGAAGGTAAGAGAGCACCAATAAAGATGAAGCCTTGAAGACTTCTCTACTGAAGACGTTCTGAGAATTAATGGCTAACAGTCGAAGTTTATTGATTGTTTCTCAAAATAAAAGAGAGAATTAAATTGTATATTTTACAAGAGGCTGGCGGTGTTTATATAGAACAGAGAATAGTAGAACCCTAGTCGAATACAAAACCTAAATTTCTTAATTTTACATGAACTTCTGGGAAAATTTATCCATAAGCACCTGAGTTCGGCCAACTGGCAGAAAATTCGGCTGACTGGCCGAACTTCTTATTGTATTTGCGCTCTACTTTTTGACTCGTGTTGACCCCTGAGTTGGCATTCCCATTGACTGGTCCATGATTGCTTGGCCAAAATCTTCGGCTGAGTAGCCAAACTCTTGGTCCATTTCAATCTCAGATTTTTGTGAAATTTTTGATTTTACGTGAAGGCTCTGTTGAGATGTTCCAACTCTGCTTCAGATCTCTGGTTCTACATCTCTTTTGTTCATTTGATATCACCAATTTGTCAATTTTCGCTATTTTTCTTCTAATTTGCTCTTGACCTAAAATCTACAAAATAACACTAACAAAATACCCATGCGGTATTAAATATGGCAAATAATAGGCATAAAAAGTGATGTAAAACATGTATATAAAGCACACACATCAACGATCTCCTAGACGAGATCGCAGAAGTTAACTTGATCAATGCCTCCTCAGAAGAACAAGTTTGACAACTATTTTTTGACGGAGCAACAAGAACGAATCCTGAGGGAAATATCATTGCAGGTGTGGGGGTAATACTTATCTCCCCACATAACTATGTGATCCCTCGTGCATTCTCGCTAATGGAGTCGTGTTCCATAAATATCTCAGAATACAACACTCTTTTGATTAGGATGCAACTTGTTGAAGAGATTGGAGTCAAAAATCTCGAGGCATACGGTGATTCAAAGCTCATCGTCAACCAGGTTCGCGGGGAGTATGATGTCCGACATGAAGACTTGATGTCCTATCACAACGTGACCATTATCATAGCTGAGAAGTTTGAAAACTTCTACATTGACCATGTACCGTGTCAGCAAAATGCATATGCAGACGCACTAGTGTCCCTCGCTGCTACATTGGCCCTTCCCGCCAGAGCCACAGAGAAAATACTCATCTATAGTCGCGACTTGTACTGCTGCAAATTCACCCTTGAAGACAGTAAAACTTCAAGAGGAGACCTTCAAGTTAAAGAGGTTTTTGAGACTTTGACAAGTTTCGAGCCTAGGGATTGGCGATTCCCTTACATCAACTTCATCTTATATGGCATATTGCCTGATGACCTCAAGGAGGAAGCTGCCATCAGAAGGAAAGCTCCTCGATTCTATTACAACGCGATCATGCAGACATTGTATCGCCAATTGTATGATGGAATCCTGCTCCGATGTCTTACACACAAAGAGGCATAGGAAGCACTCAAAGAAGCTCATGATGGTATGTGTGGAGCTCACCAACCCGGACCCAAGCTAGGAGACCGGCTTAAAAGACTTGGCTATTATTGGCCGAAGATGGTCCCTGGCGCCATCGCCTATGCTAAGCAATGTCATGCATGTCAGATCCACGATGACTTTGTCCATCAAGCACCGAGACATCCTCATCTAACATCCTCTTCATGGCCATTTGAGATGTGGGGAATGGATGTTATTGGACCTATCAGCCGTCCATCATCCAGAGGACATCATTTCATATTGGCTATAACAGATTACTTCTCTAAATGGGCGAAAGTTGTTCCCCTGAAAGAAGTAAAGACACCAAATGTGATCAAGTTCATCAAGTATCACGTGCTCTACTACTTCGGCGTACCCTGACGAATCATCCACGATAACGGGCCCTAATTCTTCAGCTAAGCATTCCAGCGATTCTGTAACAAATTTAGAATCCAAAGTGTGTCATCAACTACATATTATCCAACCGCTAATGGCCTCGCAGAATCCTTCAACAAGACTATTTGGAAGCTTTTCAAGAACTTTGTCTCAAAGAATCAGCATGACTGGGATGACAAATTACGCGAATACTTATGGGCTTACCGCACAATGATAAGAACCTCGACAAAAGCCATGCCGTTTTCCTTGGTGTAAGGATGTGAAGTTGTACTCCCACTGGAGATCCAGATCCCATCTCTGCGAGTTGTTTTTACAACTAGGATGTCAGATGAGGAGAAGCATCGAATGTGCCTCCAAGAATTGAAAATTTTAGAAGACAAATGTCTGCAAGCTCAATAGCAAATCAAGCTCTATTAAGCTTGAATTTTCAGAGCCTTCAAAATGAAAGTCAGAGAACGGATTTTCAAAAAAGGCGACCTTGTCTTAGCTATCAAAAGGCCCATGGTTATGACACACAAGTCAAAAGGAAAGTTCCAATCCAAATGAGAAGGACTATTTACTCAAATGGAGCATACTGCCTCATAACTCCAAATGACGATACGCTTATGATGTCGATCAACGACAGATTCTTGAAGAAGTACTATCCTTAACAAGACTCTTCTTATGATCAAGTTAACATTACACCTCTGATCATGATTTTCAGATCCATGATGTTTGGAAGAGCACCAAAGAAGAGCTTCTTCCTTCAACGGATCACATCACGGTCGATAGACACCGAGCCAACCTAACATTATTGACATCATGATGCATGATGTTAAAATTGAAGAGACAAAGTGTGCGATTTTAGTTTTAGCCTTATCACTCTTCTCTTGATCCGGTTAACACTACACCTCTGATCAAGATTTCTAAATCCAAGATGTTTGGAAGAGCGCCAAAGAAGAACTTCTTCCTTCAACAGATCGCATCAAGATCGAATGATACCGAGCTGACCGAACATTATTCACATCTCGATGCATCATGTTAATATTGAAGAGACAAAGTGCGAAACTTTAGTTTTAGCCTTGTCTCTCTTCTTATGATCAGGTTAATATTACACCTCTGATCAAAGCTTCCAGATCCAAGATGTTTGGAAGAGCGCCAAAGAAGAGCTTCTTCCTTTAATGGATCACATCACGGTCGATTGATGCCAAATTGAACGAACATTATTGACATCACAATTCATGATGTTAATATCGAAGATAAAAATTGTGAAACTTTAGTTTTAGCCTTGTCACTCTTCTCTAGTATATCTACATTACATCCGATGCCTCTGATGGCTAAAGGATAGAGAAAGCAGTTGGCATTTAAGTCTAATGAAAAATCATGAACAACTCATCATGCTGAGGAAAATAGCATAGCTAGCCCAACTCAAATAGTAGTTGGTAAAGGCATACCAAATCTGTTGATAGTTGAGGATTTGTTAAAAATCTTGAGGGACCTACTCCCACTTTCCCCTCCAAAATCCCTTACCAATTCCCATCCATGGAATTGTGTGACCTTAAAAGAAGTTGTAATTATTTTTCTAGCAAAATAATTATAAATCAAATATGTCAAGTTAATATTATACCTCTGGCATACCCCACTGTTAAGTTAATATTATACCTCTAGCAGTGACTTCTTTCAATATCCCCAGCGGATAAAATTCAACTTGTCAATTCTCTAGAATGGCAAGTCCACCAAAATTGCTCATATCCCAATATAAATCCTGGTTAACTTAACACTACACCTATAATAGTGTTTCTCTCAGTTTTCCCATCAAAAACGAGATGTCAGATGATAATTTAATATCATACCTTTGGCATCCATTTCATTGTTAAGTTAAATACTACACCTATGATAATGATCTTCCCTCGAGTTTTCTTATCAAAGCTGAGATGCCAAATTCTTAGTTAATATCACACCTCTAGCATTCACCTTACTGTTAAGTTAATATTAAACCTATTACAACAATTTTTCTCAAGTTTTCTCAATGAAAACATGATGTCCTAAATGCAAAGTTAATATCACACCTCTAGCATTCACTTCCTTGTCAAGTTAATATCACACCTCTGACAATTCAATTTGCTTCCAATTGTAAATCCTAACCTGCCTAACGTTACACCTCTGACGGTAAAAATTTCATAATTTCTTAGTGGATTTAACTCCACTTGTTATTCTCATTGATAGAATAGCAAGTCCACAAAATTCATTCAAATCACGAATTCAACTTGAGTCAAGTTAGCATCACACCTCTGATGGTAGCCATTCTAAATTTCTTAGACAGAGTTTTGAAATTTGAAGTTACTATAGTAATCGTCACCTCTAGCAAGTCAAAGGCAATCACTTTCATTTGTCTGCTTTTCAAAACACAAAAGAAAAGTCAAGACAAGAAGCTTGTGTACGTAAAGAAGAAATAATTTATTTTGATATTAAGAGCTTGTTTTATGCATGTTGATGCATTTCATGTCAAAAGCTTGTTTTATGCATATCTATGCATTTTCATGTTTAATATTCATTGCATATTTTATTGTTTATTGCTATGCATGAGTTAAGGGGGAGCTTCCTTGAAGCTTAACTTTAATCCATGCATATATAACTCCATGAGTTTTGTCATCATCAAAAAGGGGGAGATTGTTGGCCCAGAGGCCTTCCACTCTAGTTTTGATGATGATTAACTCATGTAGTTATGTTTACTAATAATCTTGTGATGTTTAGTTTCAGATCTCTAACCAAGATATTAGTAGGTGATTAGCTTCAACAAGATGTTTTGGAAGCTTTCACATGGTGATTCAAGAGCCCGAGCGTCAAAGATCATATTTAGCACTCGTTGGAGTCAAGCTCGGTGGATCACGGTTTGGATCGAGTCGGCTTGAAGACGGAGTTCGTCAAGAAGACTTCGGTACTTAGTTTAGTTTTTTTAGATCCATTTGTAAAGATTAGATAGTGTGATATGCTCAAGTTCACAACACACACACGTGTTTCTAGTTTTCATGTTTATTGGTTTTCGGTTTTTGGTTTAACCGATCTTGGTTTTCATGAATAGATAGATTCAAAATAAGTTTACATGGTTTAATGTATATTAGATATGTTCTATATACATGCATGCTTCATTCTTAGACAAACTTAATTTGATGTCTATTTCATGAGTTTGGTATCTTGTGTTTTAACAAAACATATTTTCGGATTTAATATCAAAAACATAGATATATATATATATGTTTCATGTATATTGGATTATATCCATATACATCATGCCTAAAAGTTGTTTCTATATCATGTTTTTGTATTTGGATGAGTTTTGGACAAAACGTATTTTCAATTCAAAAATCCAAGTTTGAAAAAAACGGATTTTGGTTTTCGGCAATATTTTCATAACACAAAAATGGTTCAAAAAGTTTGAAATTTGTGTTGAAAATTTTCACACAAGTTTGTATTTCAATGTATTATGCTAAAACTATTTTTAAGGATTTTTAGAATTTTTATGGGATTTTATAGAATATTAAAAACCAAGTTTTTCAGTCCCTAATACCTGCCTGCCAGGCTCTGGCGGTCGACCGGACCGGTTGACCGGACCCAGAGTCGGTCGACCGGACCGGTCGACCGACGTGCACAAAACGTGCACGCTGGCCAGCCACTTGGGTCGGTCGACCGAGCGGTCTACCTACTGCAAGTACCCCACTCTCGGGTGGGGGCGGTCGACAGACCGGTCGACCGTAAGGCTTGGACGGTCGACAGAGCAGTCGACCTGCCAGAGAGCAATTTGTTCTCTGGATTGGGACGGTCGACCAGGCGGTTGACCAAAGCTCCAACGGCCAAATTTTTTACCGTTGGCAGTCGACCGGGCCGGTCGACCGCCAGCCGCCAGGGCTGATAAACAGCCCCAACGGCTAGTTTTCCAATGGGGCTATTTATACCCCATTGAGAGGTGTTTTTGGTTAAGAATTTTTAGAAGAAAAATTTACATCTTCCAGCAAGTTTTCAAAAGTGTTTTTAGAGCCAAAAAGGATTCATCTCTATTTGTTTTAAAGGGTTGAAAAAATCAAAGAAAATTGGATATTTGGGATATTGCTTTTGATCTTTATTTCAAACTTATTCTAGTTATTTTCCCAAGTATTTTCTTTGAGTTTTTGATTTCCAAACTCTTTGTTTTCCATACTTGAGCTATATCTCCTATCCTATCTATTTAGGATCTTTTATTTGTGGAAGAATTTGTTTGTGGTTGTGGAAACCACCAAGATTGTAAACCCTCATTATTTGTTGTATCCCTCTTTGGTAGAGGTTGATTTGGAGTGATGGTTAGCTCCGTCTTTGGTAGAGGTTGAGATTGTGGTTTACTCCCTCTAGTGTGAGGTGGAGTTGGTGTTGGATTTGTATCCCTCTTTGTGAAGAGGTGAATTGTGGTTGTTTGGCTAAGGGCCTACCCTCTTGTGTGAGGTGGTGATTGCATTGCCTCTGGGTGAGGTTGTATTAGTTGAGAGAGGAGTTAGGTACTCCTGGTTATTGTATTGCCCCAAAATCCTCAGTGGAGGTTCCCTGTGTGGGAGTCCTAGGTGGACAAGTTAGTGGATTGAAAATCCTTCTCGGTGAAGGCGGGGACGTAGAGCTGGGTGCTCGAACCTCGAACCAAATCTTGTTGTTTGCGTTTGATCCATTGACTCTTACTCTCTCTCTCTCTCTTTACTTTGTGCCTTGCATCATTCATATTGTCATATCATAATTATATGCTTGGCTTGTTTGTGTGTGCCTCACTTGTGCTTAACCACGAGAGCTTCATATAGCGCCTTAACTCTTATTCAGAGGAATCAAGAGGAGTTAGTCCAGAGCCCTTCACCGGGAATTCGGCTACACTCGTTGGTTGCATTAAGTATTGTTGCAATTAGTTTTTATATTCCGCATTTAGTTCATTAGATTAGCCTATTACCTATTCACCCCCCTCTAGGTGATTTCAAGTACTTTTAGGGTATTTCTTCTTTTCTTTTAATCCTTTAGTTTAGATCACTACTATCACCAACTTTCAACTTTTTACTATTTCTATTTCTTTGTATAAACTCATTTTCTATTTTCTCCACCTTCTCAATCTACCATTTTCTTCTTAACTTAACCATAGATTCTTTTTCCTTTTCTTTACAAGAACAAGAGAAAATCTTTTAACCATTTTAAGTGAACTAAAGAGAACTTACAACACGCTTTCATCGCAAGTCTCTTCTTGTAGATCACGACCCGCATAGCCACTTGCTATCGCAGTAGTATTGAATACCTTACACTATCTATTATCAATTCTGAAATTCTGTATTTTTTTGTGCAGGTCTAAACTCAATCAAAATTTTTGGCGCCGTTGCCAGGGAGGGACGATAAGTACCTTTTTTATTTACTGTATTGGTTAACTTTTTTCTCTGTTTTTGTGTGCAGGAGAAGACATCAAGAAGATCTTTGCTGCAGTGGACATATAATGGCCCTGGACTCAGCTCAAGGAAGCAGAGCCTAGAAGCCCTCAGATTTGCCACATTCCCGCGGTAATGTGAGTGAACTACTAACCCTATATTTTTTTACATGTTGGTTGAATTCCAAAGTTAAGTTTCTGCAGCTATTTATTTTCTTATTTAAACTCACTATACATACTTTTCTAACCTAAACAGTAAATTGTTTCATGTAAATGATAAAAAACATTTAGACTTTGCATTTAGGCACATGTTTATTTCGCTACATTTCTATTTACTATTGAAGAGTGCGTGAGCCAAGGTATGTGTGCGTAACATTTAGTATAAGGTTCATTCTTGTATGAAATATTGCTTGAGTGTTACTTTTTTGCTATATACTTGTACATTGCACTAAGTTGAATTAAGGGCATATCCTTAAACAAGATAACGTGGGGAAGTCATTACCCTCCTTTAACCGACAAATAATCTCCTCACTCACTATCCCAAACCTAACTTAAAAGTGAGTAGACGTTGGCCCTAGGACATCTCAGATTCAAATAGGAGGCTGATTTAAGGGGAAGTTGATTAGAATTTGATTCTTGCCAAATCAGTGTCTAAGGTTGGGGATTGAGAGGCAAAACCTCGAAGAACAGTAGTTTGGTATAACTAGGCTCGTTGCTTAGGCATGGATACCTCCTACTGGTCTTGCGCCTACTTGGCAGATTAACTTGTGGTCAGATTCTGCAATATACCCCCCGTGGACAATCTAACCAGTTAGGAGTCGCCTAGGTCTAAGTTCTACCCTAACTTAGGTTAGATTTTTCTTTATTTATTTTCTTATTTGTTTGCTTATTTTTGTTTTTATTTTTGACATCTTGGTGATATGAATTACAATCACAATTATTCCTATGCATATAATGATCTATACTTCATCCCGACCTCTTTTGACTCGGATATTACCAACCCGGCATATCATAACTTTAACCAACTAAGTATGCTGGATTGGTCTTATCCGAATCCATACATGCCCTAGTCTCAATATTATAAATAAGACTGGAATAATAATCACTACTCTTTATAGAGTCAATGAGGATATAACTCCCGAGTTATATTGTCAACCACCGTTCAAACATTCAACATCAAATTTTCTAGTCATGATCAACCAATAGAAGAAAAATAAAGTATAGAAGTCATGATTGCATCTCAAGAACAAAAACTGAAAATGATGGACGCACAATTTCCACAAAACTTTCACATCCAAGATACTTACTCAATTTTTCAAGTCCCACCACAAGAAGAAGAACCTACAGACTTAGATAGGAGTATGTAAAACTTGATTTAGTTCGAAAATTATTTTTTTCAATCTCTTAATTAGCTAGAAGCACAATGAGTCATCTGACCAACATAGTGAAAGATAAGAATGAGGAAACTCTACCTAACACGTGTTCGACCATTCCAATTGCCCTAGTCATATTGATGAAAACCAAGAATCACGGTGTCTTGGAGACTTTAACCAAGATTCAATTTCACCATACACACTTGAACTTGACCAATATCAGCCCATTGAGAAATTGGCAAGATTTCATTTCAATGAAACTGAACTTGAACATGAATGTGACCCCGCCCCACAACTTTGTAATTCAATTCCAATTTTTGAATCTATGTTGACTCTAGCATCCTTGCCCTAGTTAGGACCATTTCTCGATCCAACATTGATTCCTGTATCCATAGATTTTGAAATTGAATCACCTTTTTTGGATTGTCATATTTCATTGATAGAAAAAGAATCTGAAATTATATTCTTTGATTTGGACTTAATTTTTTTAACCAAATCCACTCTTGAACCCAAAGTTGATTTTTTCGAGTTAATAATGGTTCCCGAATCTATCACTCTTGAACCCAAGTCAACCATTCCACCAAGTCATATTCTTTTGTTGGACATAGGTATAGATCATAATGACTCCGTGATGATTTTCCAAGAATGGTCATGTGAAGGGAATAAATTTCATGATAGGATCTTTCATGATCCTATTCATATTGGGGATTGTAAATATGTAAATAGAAAAGAGGTCAATAAAGGTGAGTTCCGCAAACCACCACATTATCTTGATTGGGAAGCAACGCTTGACCCAATCTGAGCACCACTGGAACCACCACATTGAGGTAACATTTTTCTTCCCTTTCTTCTTTTTCATGCATTTATGTCTTCATTCATACATTCAGGACAATGCATGAGATAGGTGTAAGGGAGGGTTCTAACATAACATAAGTTTTCTAGGTTTTCTTTTTATTTTAAAAAATTAACATTTTCTTTGCTTTTAAAACCTTTTTGAAAAGAGAGACAATATTTTGACCTATTTTTTGTAAAAAATAAGTTAATTTTAAGGAATAGGAGAATCATAATTAGGATTTCTTATACTTGATCAAAATAAGATTATTTGTTTGATTTCTAGAGTCAGAAGAAAATTTAGAAAAGTAATTTAGTCTTGATTTTTACCTTGATGAAATATGCATACTTTATACACTTACACACTTAGGGTTCAAAAACAAAGATTCTTATGCCTTATAAAAAAGAAAGAAAAAGAAAAGAAAAAAGTTTATATATAACAAAAGTCTTCTGATTAAGTTAGGTATTTGTGCCTCATAAAGCATAAGTATTCACGCCTAAAAGCAGTCCATATAATAAATAAAATCCTTAGTTTTGTGATTTTATTTGCTCGAATCCATAAGTCCTTGGGGTGTTCTCTCACCCAGTGCCCTAAGACTATCCGGTTTGGGTGTCATCGACTAGAGGCTCATTACATAGACAGATTAGAAAGCCTAATAGAACTAAGGAATAATACCATCAAAAAAATATGAAAATAAAAATAAATAAGGCATAGGAGTTAGAGTTAAAGAACCCCTAGGAAAAATTTCATAGTCACGAAGGTGCATATGATTTAGGGTAAAGTAACAGACTAGATAAGAAATACAGTTTGACCCCTTACCTATATTGATAACAAGTTTTTAAATAGAGACTAAGTTTATGACTGAAAATTCGATTTTCCTATAACTTATAGGTTACTTGAACTCTTACAATAATACTTCAAATATTTTCTCTCCTTTTCAAAATGTTTTTCGAAAATACTAACACTTTTTCTCTTTCTTTATGGATTTTGTTGGTGTAATCCACTAAAAACTCTCACGAGAGAAAACTCATCCTCTAGAGGTAACCTAGAGGTTTAATGGATTGTTGCACATACTAAGTGCAACTGTGATTTCTATGAAAGTGAGTTAGAATAGGTTAGCTTGTTTCACTTTTTATTTGTTTTGCTCGAGGACGAGTAAAAGATGGGTGTGGGGTGTGATCGGCCACTGATATTGCATATTTATCATTACATTCCCTTATTTATTGTTTAATAAACTCTGCTTTAATTATCTTTTTGTCTAATTTTTGCAGGGCCTTTACTAGAGGAGAAGGAAGAGAAAACGAGCCTAAAAGCCCATTAAAGTTTAGATTAAATCAAATCAAGGATTAATTATCAGCTGAAGATCAGATCAAATTAAGAGAGAAACACCAATAAAAACCGGTTAAATTCGAATTTTGATGGATCCATTTCGGTTAGCTGAAAATCAACAGTGATATAGAGCACAAACTAAAAATTTATCAGGAGATAAAGAATGTTCGAGAGATCAGAGGCTCACGCATCCTAGATGTGGGGCCACATCCAAGCCGCGAAAACACCGCAAATGTCACGTTTTCACCGCATTACAGTTGAGATACAGGGAGTGTTTGCTCCCCATATCTTCAGACGCTCTCCCCCGTTATGTTTTTGCAATTAATATCTTGAAATTAGGAGATCAGAGAGAACGATTCAGCAGAGATCATAGGCTAGGCTGTACTTTAGTTTATGCAATTTTTGTTTTAATTTATGTAACTGAGATAAAAGGAGAGTTTCATGGAGGAATGAGAGTGAAGCTTGAATTGTGGGTGACACCAGTGTAAGTAAGTCTTCTTTTCTCTCATTATTATTTAAATCGAATCAAAGTTATATTTTTATGTTCTTCTTCTCTTACTCTTCTCCTATTGGGTTTTGATGATAATCCAAATGAAACCTATAGCATCGAACCTGCTTTGCCCTTGCAAGTGCCCTTGATGGCTTATGGAAATGGATAGTTGTTTATATTTATTTTCTGCTTGCATTTAGTTTCATAGTTTAAGTCTGGGAATGGGGAAGATCCTATTTGCCTGCTTTGCTCGCCTTCAAGACGAGGTAATTTTTGACCAAGGATTCAAGGTAAATCATCAACCGAGAGAGGTAAGTAAGTACTTTTTCGGGTATTTCTTCTTTTCTTTTAATCCTTTAGTTTAGATTACCTCCATCACCAACTTTAAACTCCTTACTATTTCTATTTCTTTGTATAAACTCATTTTTCATTTTTCTCTACCTTCTCAATCTACTACTTTCTTCTTAACTTAATCATAAATTCTTTTTTCTTTTCTTTACATGAACAAGATCTTTTAACCATTTTAAGTGAACAAAAAAGAACTTACAACACGCTTCCATCGCAAATCCCTCCTTATGGATCACGACCCACATACCCACTTGCTATCGCGATAGTATTGTATACCTTGCACTACCTATTATCATTTTTAAAATTTTGTATTTTTCTGTGCAGATCTAAACACAATCAGGGGCATTGGTCAAGGAGATCTTTGAAGCGTTCAAAGTATTTCCAAAATGATTTGGCTATTTCTTACTTAAATTGCATTATGTTTTTCCGAATGAGAGCGATTTTATAGATAGAGTAGAATTTCTTCAAGAAGGCCTTGACAAAATCATCCCATTATGTAATTGAATCAGCCGCTAACTATATAGCCTTTTTTTTTGCTAGGTCCTTGAGGGCAGAAGGGACAAAACGTAACCTAATAGAATTGTCTCCTAACTATTGTATCCTCATCATGAGACACACCTCTTCAAATTCTCTTATGAAAAAGTTTGCATCTTCGGACTCTAGACCATGATATTTCAGGAGAGTGTTAATAAACTGTGGCTTAAGCTTAAAGTTGTTGCCATCGCGGGAAGCTGAATGCAAGATGGAGGAATGTCCTCATAGGATAGAACCTATCCTGCCAGGATGTTGATTGTTCCATGTTTGGATCGGGTTTGGGTGTTAAACTGTTTCTAGTTAGTCTAGATGTAGCTGGGTCTCTCGACCAAGCTGACATGCATAATTAATAAAAAATAAGATCACCCAGTCAATCAAAGAAAGAGAAAAAAATCAATCAATCCTATTTTAAGGTAAACTTAGACCTAGATAACTCCTAACTATAGATTATCCACGAGAGATATATTGTAGTAATCTAGTCACGAGTTAATCGGCCAGGTAGGTGGCAAGATTAGTGGGAGGTATCCACACAAAAGTGACGGACCTAGTTAAGCCAACCACCAACTTTTGTGATTTCGCCTCTCAATCCCCTACCTTAGTCACTGATTTGACAAGAGTTAAATTCTAACAACTTTCTTCTTAGGTCAATCTCCTAGTAAGTCTGAGTTGTTCTAGGTCAACATCTATTCAAATTTTTGGTTAGGTTAGGTTGTGAGTGCAATGAGGTGATTTGTGAGCCCAAAAAGTGTAATAACTTCTCCACCTTATCTTGTTTATGAGTTTTGCCCTTAAGTCATTTTAGTTGCACTGTGCAAGTAGATAGAGAAGAATTCACTCAAAGTAATGTAAATTAGCCAAAGTGCTTCCTAATCTAAATGCAATGCAAATGTACCATGTTTCCAGCACTCGTCAATAGTAATGTAAGTGAAACAGAAATAGACACGTGCCCTAAGATGCAAGTGTCTAAACTGTTTTTAAGTTAAATAACCAATTGATTAATGTTTAGTTATTAGTATCGTGCAGAATAGTCAAACAAGTAAACTAATAATTGTAGAAGATAAACTTTGCAATTTCTAGCAGCCTGCAAAAATTAATCAGTAGTGATCCCCAAAGAGCCGCATTTGCGTGGCTTGTTTGAGGGATTATGGACTCTGCTTTGAAGGCAGAGTCCCAGAGCCAATTTATGCGCACTACTACAAAAATTTTCCTCTTCCCCACTCCTGCTCATAAAAAGAGAATAATTAGTTAGAAGAATAAATTGTACCATTCCCTCCCCGGTAACGGCGCCACAATTTGATTGACAAAAAGATAGAGTTTAAGCAAGCGTTTATCTGATTTGTGATGGATTCTGAATTCTTACAATTTATCCGTAGTAGCAATGACTATACGGGTCGATCCTCGAGGAGAGATGCGATGGAAGCATTTCAACACAGTATTGTTCTTAGAAAAAAAGAATTTTTTTTGAAAAGAAAGATTGGTTTGTTTTGATTGTCAGAAAAGCTTATAGTTCACTAATCATCTACTACTACTAACTTACTAGGCTATAAAGATTAAACTTCATATTGAACATTAAAGTGTTTCTAGAAATTTCACTTTAAGTAAGATATATAAGATGAAAAGCTATCTCAAATTGAACACACTAGCCAAAGTTTAACATTAAATTATCACAGCTTTCTAAGTGTTCATGGTTCGAAGTTCATGAAGAAATCCATCGTTGTTTAAACCACGTACAAATTATGAAAACTAATCTTGCTTTAAAATAGTTTTAGAAAAATTGTACAGCGGCAAGAATAGGGTCGAATCCACAGAGACTTGTTAAACTTGGTTTTTAAAAATCTAAATCTAATCTTTTTTCTAATTAGGAAATCTTTGAATGAGAATTGGAATAGTGTTCTAAGAACTAAAATTCTATAAGAAATAAAGATATAAAGTATAAGAAAAATAAATACTAACCAATGTGAAGTCTAATTAAGTAAAGCAATGGAGAAAGAAAAGAGAGACGGAGAAGAACAGTTAGAAACCAGAATTATCACAAGGCCTTATTCACCGCTGTCTCCTTCCTCCAATGCTGCTGAAATAGATTGAAGTAGAAGACTAGAAACAAAGAAAGAAGATGACATGCATGAGATTGATGAAAGCATACAATAAAATATAAATTAAAAGGAGTAAAATTGCATTGAAGGAATCATAAAGAAAGAATAGAAATTCTTAGACTGAAATAATGCAGATCTTTATTGAAGAAGACTAAATTAAAATTCGTTGTTTATAATGATCTTGATTCTCTCCAAAACTCGCATTACAACCCACAAAACTCTCCTCTCAATTTGCCTTATAGCCTTCTGGTTTGAGATAAGTTGCCATTTTTCCTATGCTTTACCTCTCTATTTATAGTAGAAGTAGTGGATAGACTCCTGGTAGAAGTTGTGCACCCATCAATAGATATATCTTCAGAACTTAATTTGAACTTTGGATATTAAGATTATATCCTTTCTCTTGACTTCGGGAGCAGGGTATTATCAGTTTTTTAATTTAAATCCTCTCCTTATCTTCAAACTTGATTTGATTTATCCAGAATTTTATTTGAAAATTCAATTCTGAATTAGTCTGCAGCTAGTAGCTGTTAATTGCTAAATATGACTTATCATGCGATAGAATTGGAAACATTGGTCAACATAAGAATTATAGCCCTTTAAATCTTCTTTCTAGAACGTCTTAAGTCATCAGATTTAGTTTCTTTAGCTAAAGTTATGCTCAAAATACTAAAAGGTATTCAGTCTGATCTGAGTCTAAATTGATTCAGAACTCTGAATTTACTTAAATTTTCTCCCTTATCTCCAAATATGGCTGCTTCATCTCATCCTTTGATCTTCTCTCTATCATTTGATCCTCTTGAATTTTTAATTTATCTTCTAGAATTAATGAGATATCCATTTATCTTCAGCAAAGCAGATTGGGTCTTCAAAATTTTTTTTCTTTAAATTTAGACTGGTATTATTTTATCTGATATATCCGGTCTTCAGATAAGATGGCTTCTAAAAGCTCTGAATTGAATAGATCTACTTGATTTGCCTGATATTTTGAGTTATTTGAATTTAATTGGATAAATCTGTCAATCTCTCTACTTTCTTTGTTAATTACACTACATACCACTGAACATGAAAATACATTAAAAAGCAGAGTTTTACTTAAAATAAATGAAGAAAATATGACATATGTGATACAAAATGTACAATGCAAGTGTACAATTTAAGCATATATAGTGGTCACTTTCTGACCGTTCTATGATTGTGACACATGTCCATTCAACCTCTGAGGGATGTATGACGCATGGCTACCTCAAGAACATTTAACCTCATATCCTCAACCAGTCCAAATTTTGAACGGGTCGGGTGATTAACAGAAGAATCAGATCCGATTATAAAATCTCTATCCTCAAACCCAATATTAATTCAAACAAGGTAGTAACCTCCCGGGGGCAGTTCATCCTTATCTGCGGCTAAGCACGAACCACAAGATAGAGATGGACTCTCTCATATATTGATTCAAACCAGGGTGTTTGGCTCGACCTCTAACAAGATAAGGATTTAGGTACTCAAACTGAGCAGACTCCCTAGCCTAATCTATTTGACGTGACCTGTATAAGGGGATCCCTTCCAACGAGAAGGGAATCACGAATATCTGAATCCAGAGAACACAATTATAATCGCTATTAACATAGTGGAAGTTCTCTCTTTGTGATTTTTCCCTTTCAGGTTTTTCATGTATTTTCATTGTTTTTGCGATTGGCTTTTTTTGTGATTTGGCTATATCTATTTCCCTATTTTTATGCGTGGACTGATTCCTTAGGAATTACCCACTGCATTTGGTGCTTTCATTGAGATCTTTGAGCCCACAATCGAGACTTCTCTGTCAAAATATCGTACTCCTTCCTCTAAAACTATCTAGCATGACCGACATGGCTCTGTTGAGGAAGAGTGTCAACTAGACTATGGTCAACCCAGTCATTTCAAAGAGAAGGGAAAGTGATAGAAGCGGCTTAGCCAATGGACCATCGGCCCACCCTATCAAATGTCCACATCTGAGACACAGAGGACTCTTATTTTAATACTGCGTCGCCACTCAGGATGTAAACCGTCAAACCAGAGCCTCTATTCAACGGTGACCAACTCCTCCAGATGCTTTCCTTATGCGAAAGCAGATGGAGAATCATTAGACAAAAATAATCCATCTCCGTGAAGTCACTACCCGTGAAAAAAGGCAGCAACCCGTGTTTAAACAAGGCTGCTCAAACAGATCAGAGTGCAATGGGGGTCATGATCTTCTCCGACTGTGCAAAAAAACCCGCGAGTGCCCCTTCGCCAATACGCACACAGGAATCTGCTCACTCCACCAGAAGCTCGAGGTGTGTCCGATCGGAGGCCTATAATAATGAAGAGGACTCCGAGGGCACTCGGCATTCTGAAACACCAAAGTTCCATCACATTGAGGACACAGCGGATCTAGTATAGGAGTGACTCAATGAAGTAAGTCAACAATTCTCAAAAGGGATGGAGTACAGCGGTTGAGACCCATCGACTCTCCATTATCAAGGGAGATCACCATGCTCTGCTTCCCAAAGATGTTTGTGATGTTATCTTTTGATCACTACTCGGGACCTCTGACCCACTCCTTCATCTCTGCCAGTACCAGAACAAGATGGCGGTCTACGCCCACAATTACCTTCTTCTCTGCCGAGCAATCCTATCCATCCTTAAGGGGGTCACCTACCACTAATATTTTCACTCGTGAGGAATTCGCTCTGGACTTTTCATGAAGTAACCGATGCGTTATACAACCATTTTGCTTCTTGGAGAGAATTTCAGAGGAACACAACCACCTCCTCACAGTCAAGATGAAAGCTGGGGAGAGCCTAAAGAATTATGTTAACTATTTTCAGAATCAAATGCCTTGGTATACAGCTGCAATGAGGATGTAGCCGCTGCCACCTTCATCAGCGAACTACAAGTCACCAAGATGAGGGATATCCTTGTTCAGGCTCAGAAGTTTATCCAAATAGAAGAGATGACTCAGACCACGTCTAGTCGTCCCCCAAGACAGGGTCTCGAGCTCGAGAAGCCGAAGCCACAATCCCCCCCGAGGAAGAATCCGAGCCAAACCCCCTTTGCTGTCCACAGGCCATTTAGGCGCGTTGTCGAATCCAGCAAGGGAATGAAGTGGAGCACGACCTCCTCCCGTTCTAATAGCTGTTCGCTCAGATCTTCAACGCCATCAAAGACCAGCTTGGATTAGGTGTCCAGCCAGACCCCTCCCACCTAACCCAAAAGGGCTTGGATCTAGCAACTACTGTGCCTTCCACGAAGGGAAGGGCCACCTCACAGTGAACTGCCAGACCCTATGACGGCACTTGCATGACTTGGTCAATGAGGGATACCTCTGAGAGTTTGCTTTCAATCCCAGATTGCCTTCAGAGGTTAGGGTGCACAGGTAGCCTGAGGCCCCAGACGAACACCCTGGCATTACCCTCATTCAGTACCGAAAAGTGAACGCCATCTTTGAAAACTCCCCAATAGAAGGCACCACTACCAAGGAGAGGACCCTATATGTCAAAGAAGCCCGGAGGGACAATCATCCAGCAACAGTGACTCGCTTTCCTACATCTTCTGATGGGCCAGTCTTTTTTCAGACGAAGATTCGTACAGTGTGCACTTCTCGTACAATGATGCCTTGGTGGTAACAGCACATATTAGATGCTATAAAGTGTCGAAGATCCTAGTGGATAGGAGAAGTAGCGTCAACATCCTCTAAGACCACACCCTAGATCAAATGAACGATTCTCTCGAGTCCAATAACTGATTATCTCCCAAATCCAGTCACTTCTCTATGGACTCAACGGGAACGAAGCATATTCTCCCGGTATGGTTTAATTCCCGGTCCGTGCTGATCCATACAATGTCGTTACGAAATTCAGAATCTTGGATGTCCCATCCCCCTACAATGCCATTCTCAAAAGGTCATGGATCCACATGATAAGAGCGGTCCTGTCCACCTATCATCAGTTATTGAAATACCCCACACCATTCAGGATGGCCATTATAAGAGGCGACCAGGCGATGGCCAAAACAGTTGCCACAGTTGCCCGAAAGAGATCGGGCTAGACACAAAAAGCATCCTGAGTAAAACCTAATGAGGACTCTCCTGTGGATAAGAAGTAAAAGAGGATTGCTGATCAATAGCAATAAAAGTTCGGCGGGAGCCCAGGCTCTGACTCACCCACTGAGTCGAAAATCCTGATAGCAAGACCAAGGAAGAGCCAGAGTCATTCAGGGTAGACCCTCACCACCCTGAACGAACCCTCCAAATCGACTCAAACTTGCACCCATAGGAGAAAATACTATTCAAATTATTCCTATCGAAGAACACAGACGTCTTCGTACGGTCTACCACCAACATGCTGGGAATCGACCCCAAAGTCATTTGTCACAAGCTCTCTATATGGGCAGATGCTAAGCCAATAAAGTAGAAGCCTAGGGGAATGAACAAAAAAAAGAGTCATACCATCAGCAACAAAGTTAATCACCTACTCTAGGCTGGCTTCATTCGAGAAACGTTCTACCCCGACTGGCTCTCCAATCCCGCCCTCGTAAAGAAAAAGAATGGGAAGTGAAGAGTCTACATCGACTTTACGAATCTCAGTGAAGCATGTCTAAAGGATAGTTATCCCATCCGAGGATCGATTAACTAGTAGAAGCTACAGCCGGGCACGAACTCCTTAGCTTCATGGATGCCTATTCTGGCTATAATCAGATCAAAATGTACCCGTCAGATGAAGATAACCTTCACCATCGGAAGCATCGAGCCTGACCCTGACCAGATATCAGCAATTTTGAATATGAGATTACCCCCCTGTATGAAGAGGTCCAAATGCTGAATAGACGTCTTGCTTTCCTCAATCGGTTCATCAGTTGATCCATAGACAAATGCAAGTCGTTCTTCCTAGCCTTGAAGAAAATTTGAGCGGACTTCTGCTGGAATAAGGAATGCGAAATGGCCTTCCAGGAGTAAAGGAGATACTTGGTCTTACCCCCTTGCTATCAAACCCACCCCCAGAGAGACATTGTATCTCTACCTCGTTGTTTCAGATTCAGCAGTGAGTGCAGCCTTGATTTGAGAGGAAGAAGGTATCCAGAAACCAGTGTACTATGTCAGTCACGCCATTAATGGACCTCAAACAAGATACCAAAGGCGGGATAGGTAGTGTTGGCTCTCTTCGTCATCTTGAGAAAGCTCAAGCACTACTTCCAAACTTTCTCGATCACAGTCCTCATTGAGCACCCTTTGAGGACCATCATAAAAAATTCGAAAGCGACTGGAAGGATATCAAAATGGACCTCGGAGCTCAGGTCCTATGGACTTAAATATGAGCAAGAAAATCAATCAAAGGCTTACTTATTCATTGATTTATATAGATTCTTAGTTATCATATAATTTCTTGAAAGTTTATAACTATTCTCTTAAGTTGTTATTGTGGACAGCTCAGCTTGTGCGTACTCAGTCGATGGAGACATGAATGAAATACACCTAGAGGGGAGTGAATAGGTGTTTTGCTAATCAAATGCAATTTTAATCTACTTATGATGAACTTGTTGGCCCAAAGGCCATTAGCCCTAGTTTTGATGATAACAAAGCATATGTAGTTATATTTTTAACAATTTTATTTAACAAAGTTTCAGGTTAACTGTAACACCCCGCTCCTGGAATACGTACTTAGTTACGTATTCAGATTTTTTGATCGTATTTTTTGATTTACTTCCTATATTTGTTTTGTATTATGAATTATTTATATAATCGTTTTGCCTTTGATCCGGATTCGTGAACTCGGAGTCAGACCTAATCTGAACCGGGACCCGATCCTAGAGTATTACTCGATTTAGTCTTTTTGGTGTCAGATTTGACCGATTTTTGTTTCAAACATCATTTTTCAATATTTTAGATTTTTTGTAATTTTCTGAATTTTTTCTGAATTAAATTGAAATCTTCAAAACTAGTATCGTCCATTGTCGCTGATCAATTCTCAGATTTTAACTTATAAATAGAGTTGAATTTCTTGAAACGGATTTTACATTATTTCTTAAAATCATATTTTCTATCTAAATGAATTTTTTGAGATTTTCTGAGCTTATCAAAATTCCACTGGATTTGGTGTCGGCCAATATCGCTGGTCGATTTCAAAATTTTTATTTACAATCAAAGTGAAATTTTTAGAATACACTTTCACCTTATTTCTTAGATTTACATTTTCTAGCTTAATGCCTTTTAGAGATTTTTTAAAATTTATCGAAGTTTGACCAGTTTGGTGTTGACTAGCATCGCCGGTAAATTCCAGGATTTTTATTTTGAAAACAAAATTTTATTTCAAAAAATTAATTTCATATTATTCCTTAGGAGATGTTTTCTACCTCTGGGTATTTTTGGAGAATTTTCTAGAACAATTGATATTTCTCGTCATTGTTTAAATATTATTATTTTACAGAATCTTTTCATTTCTTTCTTTCCTTTCTTTTCTTTCCTCTCCCCCCATAACTTCACCTGCCAAACCCATCCCCTTTATTAACTCCCCCACTTTACTCACTTCTCCCTCTCTTTTTCTTTCTCTTTTCCTTTTTCTTTTTCATTTCTTTTTTCTCCTTTTCCCTTCTCTCCTTCCTCTCTCCTTCTCTCTTCTCCACTTGGGCGACGACCACCCGGACCCACGCCGACCACCTCCGGTGACACCAAGCCGGCGGCAGTCCGCTCTTCCCAGTCTCTCCTCCCTCTGAATTCCATCTCCTTCCTCCATCAACTCCACCTTCAATTTCCCCACTTCTAACTCAAAATCAACCTCCACCTCTTCCCAATTCCTCCACCAACAGCCACCACAACCACCTCCACCCTCCTCCCACTTCACCATCTCCATTAATTCCATCAAAATTATCCACCTTCCTCTCTAATTCCACCTCTAACAAATACCACCATCTCCTTCAATTCCCTTCAATTTCATCACCACCAAATCCAACACCTCCCACTCCTTCACCACAACCCCATCACCTTCTCCTTCCCCCACTTCCTAAAAAATCACGACCTTCTCTATCAAATCTACCACCAAATTAAACACTATCATCATCACCTTCACTTCCACCAATCTCCCAAAATGCCAACAACCACCCTCCTCCTCCTCCTTGGGGTGGCCGGTTGCATTCTTTTCATTAGACTCCTACATTTATCGTATAATAAATCTACTAATTTTCTTGTCTTCAATGTCTATTTTGCAGAAGATAATCACGGAGAAAAAGAGGATTAAACTAAATATATACAAGTTAAAATCAGATTTAACTGGATCAATTTGGTTAGATGTGGATGATTCCAGATTTAGTCAGTTAAAAATCAAATTTAGGTGAATCAATTTGATTAACTTAAAGATCTATGAGGATATCACCACATCCTGAACAAATCAAGAATTGGGGCAAATATTCAGCTGAAGATCAGAGCAAATCAGAAAAATAACACCAAATGGAAACTGATAAATTCAGATTTCTATAAATTCATGTTGGTTAGCTAAACATCAACCGAGGATAACATCAAATATAGAGTCCAAATTCAAAATCCAAAGGGATAAACGGATAGAGAGAAGATCAATGGATGAGATGAAGTAATTTTCACTCAGATTCAGACTGGATATATTTAGTATTTGAATCATAACTTTCGCTACCAAAACTCAAATCTGATAATTCAAGATGATCCAGAAAAAAGACTTAAAGGGTTACAACTCTTATTTTGATATTGTTTCTAATTCTATCATTTGATAAGTTATTTTCAGTAATTAACATGCTATTAGGCTGCAGATCAGAATTGAATATCCACATCAAATCAAGTTTGGAGATAAGGGAAGAATTCAAATTTAGAAATAGCTAGTTCCCCCTATCTTTCAACTCTTTTCTTATCCATTTCTATGCTATAAGTACCCCCACACATCAGAGGCAGAGAGATGACGAAGTAGAGAGTAGAATAGATTCTTGTATAGGTTTAACCGAGGTACTTCTTTTTCTTTTATGTAATTTTTAATTTTATTTATGTAACTGAGAGGAGAGGAGAGTTTCATGGAGGAATGAGAGCAAGCTTGTACTAAAGGTGACACTGGTATAAGTAAGTCTTTTCTTTTATTATTATTTGAATCAAATCAATGTTTCTTTTTCTTTTTTACTCTTGTTTTTGTTTATTTTCCTCTGATGTGTTTGCAATCCAAGTAAATCCCATAGCCTCGAGACTGCTTCGCCATTGCAAGTGCCCTTGATGGCCTATGGGGATGAACAACCATTTATTTACTAGTTTAGCTTGCTCTTTTATTCATAGTGTAGATCGAAAATGGAGAAGATCCTACATGCCATGCTTGATCGTCTTCAAAGAGTAGGTAACTCGTAGTAATGGACCCAGGTATATGAGTACTGAAGAGGTGTAAGAATTTTAAGGTTTTCTTTCTTTCTTTTAATTTTTAGTTTAGATCATCATCAACTCTCAACTCTATTCACTTTTTTTAATTTCTTTATATAAACTCATTTTCTAATTTCTCCACCTTCTCAATCTACCATATTCTTCTTAACTTAACTATAACTCTTTTTCATTTCTTTTTCAAGAACAAAAAGAAGAACTTTAACCATTTCAACTAACTTAAAAGAGAACTTACAAAACGCTTCCATCGCTAGTCCCTCCTTGTGGATCACGACCCGCATAGCCATTTGCTATCGCGGTAGTATTGAGAACTTGCACTTCTGTTGTGTATTTCTAAAATTCTATATTTTTTGTGTGCATGTTTCCCACAATCAGCCAGCGCGGCCACCCCTGGCCGGCAGCCACCGGAGGGCCGGCGACGCCGGCCCTGACAGGGCCACGGCCAAGCCCCCTGGGCAACAAGGAAGGCAATAGCCCCCTCTCTTTCCTTATCTCCTATCTCTCTCTCTTACTCCATTTCTCTCTCTATTTCTCTCTCCACTGTTTCTCTCTCTCCCTTATTCTCTTTCTCTCTCTAACTCTCTTTCTCTCTCTAGAACTTCTCTCTAGCCTCCTTCTCTCTCCTCTCTCTTATTTTACTTCTCTGTCTAAATATATATATATATATATTTATTTATATTTATATTTTAATATATTATGGCGCGTGCGCGAGCTCTTAGAATTTTGGAGTTTTCGGCTTTTCTGAAGATTTAGGCAAGTATTCCCGCCTTGATTTGGGTTTCGCCGCTTCGTCGGGTCAACGTGTATTTTATTTCGTAATTGAATATGTTTCGTATTGGACGGAGCGCATGTATTTGTATGTGGCCGAGTACCCATGATTGTACATGTATATGCCTATGACGAATGCTTGTACTAGGGTAGTTTACTTCTTGTACATATCCATGCCTGTGATGTACTCTTTTTGTGGCTTTATACCATGCATGGTTGACCATTCATGGTCGTTAGCCTCCGGGTTCGCTACTCGGCCTTCGGGCCCTATCAGCTTCCGGGCTTCTTCACTCCACGGTAATTTAGATATTATCACGCTTATATGTATGCTCGTATAGTACTAACATCTCGTACAGGTACTCTCATACTGACTCTGGGTTTCTGCCTCTCCCGGGCTGGCTACCCAATAGTTCTGGGCCTGCACCCTTATAGGTTTCGTGGTAGCTACCGAGAGTACGCTTAGACCCCGAGCGTGCTTTAGCCTCCGGGCTCTCGCCCACTACCTCGAAAGAGAAGTACGCTTAGACCGTTAGGTCTCTCAGCTCAGCCTGATAGGCATGCTTAGCGCTCAGTGCTTTACCACTAGATTCATTTAGGAGAAACTCTGCTGGATTTTAGACTCGCCTTCTAAGCCGAGTCATTCCAGTGGGTCTGTCAAATGCTCTAGTGTTAAACACTATTTGCTGTCTGTACCTCCAGCTTGCTTAGCTCTGCTTGGGTGTTCGCTTCCTTGATTATTACCTGCTCGCTATCTCATCTATTATTTTATTAATGGTTGTGAAGAGTTTGAAATCTTACTTATACTGTTTTTCCTAAAATTGCATGATTTTCCAGTATTCGTACCAATCTCGTATATCAGTACTATTTTTCTGTGTCGTTTGACATGCTTTCACTTGACGTGTTTACATATATCATGCTATCACTTGTCACCTGACTGATATCACCCTCCTGTCATGCTATTACTTGACATCTGGCATGATATACTTGACTCTTATAATTATCATGATAACGGGAATGATGACCTGGCATCTTGTTTACATCTTGATATATTTCACAAACTATACCCCAGATACACTTGTATTCCTGATATTCCTGGCTTGTTCCTACTCATTCCTGAAATCGAATAATTATCTAATAAATCATAAAATGGGACAACTTATATCGGGTTAGAGGAAACTTGTAGATATCAATACATGTTCGTGTTTACAGTGGTATTAGGTATGTTGTGCAACTAAAACTTCCGGTTCGACCTATGGGCCTCCAAGTGACCGAGGGGAGCGCTGGCTCCCTCCTTCTTGGTTCCATCTTAAAAGGACATCCTATAAGACCCTCCTGAACGCCTCGCGGCAGGTTCCGTCCTCCAGCAACGGAACACTCCTGGGTCGTGGTCCGGGTATGTACAGGACCCACTGTAAACATTGTTCGTTGATACCCCCGTTGGTTTCCAATAACAACCTTGATTTACTCAGATGTGGATATATGTGTGCTGGGATGCTAGTTCACATATCTACACATCTGGGTAGGATGAGTAATAATAATAATAAAAGTTTCCAACTATGTATCCGTTGTATGCTTTACCCAGTTTGCTTATATTAGATTTTACTTCAGATTTCTGGTTTATATCTTCTTACATCCTGCTTTACCACTTGTGTTCTATTCTACCAGTGTCCTGCCCTTATCTTATTATACCATGAGTATTCCTTGCTTGACATCACTTGCTATATTTCTACTTGCTTCTATATGCTTGTGTTCATGACACGATTTTTAATGCATGTTTATGATTCAGATTTATTGATACATGTGTGCTTATCTATGCATGCCATTTGGCATTCGCATCACCACTCAATGGAGAGTTCTGTCTCTCTTAGATCATCATGTCTAGGTCTCAGAGCTTGGAGCTTGTGGATTCTCCCAATTGCTGATATAGATGCGTAGCTGAAGCATGGATCACTGACAGACCGTCTGAAGCCTTAACCTTCTAGGCCCCCTGCGCGTCTCTCGAGTTTTCCTTCTGTAAACTTGTGAGAGCTTTTTGTATTATTTATACTTGTATATCTCCTTGTATTCTCGCAATTGCGCCTATCGGTGATGTAATATTCTTATAATATTGTGTCACATCCTGTGATAATTTTATAATTGTACTCATATGTTGGAATGTATAATACACCAGGTGCTTCCGTACTCTGATTCTTGCCTGCATTGATGCTTAACATATATGTGAGGGTATTTTTGATCTACGTATATACGACACTGTAACATCTCCGTACCCACGGGATCGGGACGTTATAGGATGGTGTCAGAGCCTAGGCTCTCACATCCTCAGTACGTCCAGATGACAAATTAATGGTAAAGAAAATTGCAACTGGAATACATGAGTCCTGGTTATACAATTCAACTACAAGTGTAGAGTTATCTTTCTCTTTCTTGATCATCCTTCTTTTGATTTCTAATCCCTTCCATCTTTCCATTGTTTTGGTTTTTCGTAGCCTTTATACCAACTTAAGATATGAATAGACTAGAGGTGTAGCGGCAAAGTAATAGAGAAGTAATAGAGTATACTATCTTTTCAGCCAACTCTATGAAGTTCGGGTATTCTCAGAATTGACCTGCAATCGAGTTATCTTTTAGAAGTCAGTAGTCAAGATTCTCTACGGGTATTCTATATTCTTGTCTATATCTTTAAGAGTGATCGACGCCTGGTATTCGAAATTCGTAATTATCGGTCTTTTTATTATGCTCAATATTATCGGGATTTTCTATATCTTCAGTATTCTGGCTTATTCTCATAGAGCTATCAACTATGCAGTACAGCTGAAATTCTATTACAAAGCAGTGTTATCAGGTCAGGATTATTCGGCATCGTTCGAAGAGTATACAGCAGGAAGGGCAGACAATGTCTATATTCCGATCACTGTTCAGTCAACTTGGGAGATTACCCTTAGTTATTCATATCTTAATTGGGATAATTCTTCTCCATGTTCTTGTGTTTTCATTTTACCCAAACTGCAACGACGCAATTTTTGTAAGGTGGATGAAATGTAACACCCCGCTCCCGGAATACGTACTTAGTTGCATATTTAAAATTTTTGATCATATTTTTTGATTTATTTCCTGTATTTGTTTTGTATTATGAATTATTTATATGACCATTTTGCCTTGGATCTAGATTCGTGACTCGGAGTCAGCCCTAGTCTGAATCGGGACCTGATCCTAGAGTATTGCTTGACTTGGTCTTTTCGGTAGTAAGATTTGACCGATTTTAGTTTCAAACATCATTTTCTAATATTTTAGATTTTTATAATTTCTGAAATTTTCCTGAGTTAAATTGAAAATCTTCAAAACTGGTGTTGACCAGTGCCGCTGATCAATTCTAAGATTTTTAACTTATAAATGGAGTTGAATTTCTAGAAATGACTTTTACATTATTTCTTCAAATCACATTTTCTATCTAAATGTATTTTTGAGATTTTTCTGAATTTATCAAAATTCCACCGGATTTGGTGTCGGCTAGTATCGCAGGTTGATTCCAGAATTTTTGGTTTACAATCGGAGTTGAATTTTTAGAATCTGCTTTCACCTTATTTCTTAGAATCACATTTTCTAGCTTAATTTATTTTTAGAGATTTTTCAAAATTTATTGAAGTTTGACAGGTTTTGGTGTTGCCTAGCACCGCCGGTAGGTTCAGGATTTTTATTTTGAAAATAAAATTTTATTTCTAAAAATCAATTTCATATTATTCCTCAGGGAGATATTTTCTACTCTGGGTATTTTTAGGGATTTTTCTGGAACAGTCAATGTTTCTCGTCATTATTTAAATATTATCATTTTACAGAATCTTTTCATTTCTTTCTTTCCTTCCTTTCTTTTCTTTCCTTCTCCCCATCACTTCACCTGCCAAACCCACCCCTTAATCAACTCCCCCTCAATTCACTCACTTCTCCCTCTCTTTTCTTACTCTTTTCCTTTTTTCTTTTCATTTCTTTTTCTCTTTTTCCCTTCCTTCCTTCCTCTCTCCCTCTCTTTTCTCCACTTAGGTGACGACCACCCAGACCCACGCTAACCACCTCCGGCGATACCAGACCGGCGGTAGCCTCCTCCTCCCAATCTCTCCTCCCTCTCAATTCTATCTCTTTCCTCCACCATCTCCACCTTCAATTTACCCACTTCCAACTCCAAATCAACCCCCACCTCTTCCCAATTCCTCTACCAACAACCACTACAACCACACCACCTCCACCCTCCTCCCACTTCACCATCTCTATCAATACCACCAAAATCATCCACCTTCCTCTCTAATTTCACCTCCAACAAACACCACCATCTCCTTCAATTCCCTCCAATTTCATCACCACCAAATCCAACACTTCCCACTCCTCCACCACAACCCCATTACCTTCTCCTTCTGCCACTTCCTAAAATTCACCACCTTCTCTATCAAATCCACCACCAAAATCAAACACTACCACCATCACCTTCACTTCCACCAATCTCCCAAAACCCCAACAGTCACCCTCATCCTCCTCCTTGGGGTGGTCGGCGTGGCCACCCCCTGGCCGGCGGCGTCGGCCCTGACAGGGCCACGTCCAAGCCCCCTGGCCTGGCCGTGGGCAACAGAGGGGGCAACAACTCCCTCTCTTTCCTTCTCTCTCTCTTATCTCTCTTTCTCTTTCTTACTCCGCTTCTCTCTCAAGATTCTCTCTGTCTCTTGTTGGCCCATAAGGTTACACTCTCCATTTGTTTAGAGTTTTGATGATAACAAACAAATAGGAGCTATATGGTACTAATTAGTTTGTTGAGATTAGTTTCAGGTTTGTACCATAGTTGAAGGCCATTGCTTAGCTATTGCAAGAAATTCTAGGTTCATGAAGCAAAGAAGGCTTTTTGCACATCAAGGAAGGAACATAGAAGAGAAGGCTCTAGCAAGGCATTGCATGGCTCAAGATTGCTCAAGAGACTTAATTAGGTTTATTTTTAGTTTAAAGTTTTTGTTAAAGAATAGTGAATAGGTTTGAAGCTCTAACAAACACGTTTTTGCGCACATCCTATTTCTAAGTTTATTTCATATAAATTATACAAAAATATTTTGATACAAAATTCTCTGCTTGCAAATCTATATTTATGCTTTATACTTATTCCTATTTAAAACATCTTTGATAAAAATATTTTTCTCCTCAAAATTATGTTCGAAAATTGGTTTTTGGCCTGAGCCGGTCGACCGCCCGGGTCGACCGTGGCTATGACAGGCTTTGCCGGTCGACCGGGGCGGTCGACCGTGGTTCTGGCAGTGCACGTATCTGTGTGCACATTTTCACGGTCGACCGTCACGGTCAACCGAGACGGGCCTGACTGTAAGTCTTTACTCTCTGTTTGTTTGGGTCGACCGGGCCGGTCGACCGTAACCTGCAACGGTCGTTTTCTTTGAACTAGCGGTCGACCGGGCCGGTCGACCGGACTAGCCGTTTGAACAGTAACGGCTAGTTCTCTGAGCAGATTTATTTTTGTCCTTTTCTCACTTAAGTGTGTTTAAGTGACATGTTTTGGTTTTAATACATTCTGATTAGCCTTAAAAAATGTTTTATTTTCTAACCCTAGCCCTCTCCTATAAATAGGGGTGTTTGGGGAGAGATTGGATTAGCTAATTATTACAAGAAAAATTCAAAAGTTAAGGCATTCAAAAGAGCTTGGTTTCTTGGTTTTTGTGCTGAAAATCTCTCTCATTTTCTGAAGTGTTTTCAAGAATTCTCTGATTTCATTTTCTTTTCTCTTTGCACACAAGAGCTTCATTCCTACTCATTGATTCTCTAAGGACCTTTGTAAGGGAAGAGAATTTTGCAAGAGAAAGTTTGTGGTCTTTTGACTACCAAGAGAGAACTTGTACTTGAGATTGTGGAGTTGGGTACTCCGGTGTATTTGTGACATCTTTGTGATAGTGGAAGTGGTTGGAATCCTTCTGGGGAAGGCGGGGAAGTAGAGCTGGGTGCTCGAACCTCGATAACAAATCTTTGTGTTTGCGTTTGGTTTACTTTCCTTGTTCTTGCACTACCTTCATTGCTATTGTTACTTGCTCTCTACATTCATTTCTATATTCACTTGCTTTGTGAGATTGTTGTATCATAAATTTTAAATTGTCCATTGATTAGCATTATCACCTATTCACCCCTCCTCTAGGTGATTTTCAATTGGTATCAGAGCTTGGACTCTAGGTTTGGCTTAACATCCATAGAGAGATCCCTAAAATTTGCTAATCAATATTTTCATTCATTCATTCATCACTAGTAAACATGGCCGATAACATCAAAACCCCTCCTAAATTTGATGGACTTAATTTCCCTATTTGGAAGGTTAGGATGACTATATTCTTGCAATCTTTGGGTAGCTTAGTGGCTAAATCCTTGACCAAACCCTATGTAGCACCCGATAGTGATGAGAGCACATGGACCGACTTCAACTTTAGAGAATATGAGGCTAACTCCAAGGCCCAAAATTCCCTCTTAACCGCCTTGAATGAGGATGACCTTACACGGGTAATTCATTGCCAATCCGACTATGAGATTTGGCAACACTTGTTAGTCACGCACGAAGGGACTTCACAAGTCAAGAGAGCTAAGATAATCTCTTGAGGTCCCAATATGAATCTTTTAAAATGCTTGATGAAGAATCTATTGATTGTATGATTACCCGATTTACTAAAATCACCAATGCTCTTTCTTCTTTAGGTGATGACATCTCCAACGACCAAAAGGTGCGAAAAGTGATTCGGGCTCTTCCTACATCATGGGAGATCAAGGCCACCACCTTGAAAGAATTGAACGACAAGGATGAGATGGACCTAATTAGTCTCATTGGGAACTTAAAGACCCATGAAATGGAAAAGAAAGTAAGAGAAGAGGCCGCTCCACTAAAGAAGAAGTCCATGGCCTTCAAGTCTTCATCCACTCTTGAGGACGATGAAGAAGATGAAGAAGAAGATGAGGAGCTTTCACTACTAGTTCGCAATGTGAAGAGGATGTACCGGAGGAACAAGCTCAACTTTCGAAGAAAAATCGAAGGCAAAGAGGAGAGGAGAATTATATGCTATAATTGCCGAAGACCCGGACACATCATGGCGGATTGCCCGGAGTTCAAGACGAAGATGACCTCCTCCTTCAAGCTAAAGAAACCGGAAGAAAAGAAAGCTTACAAGGCAACTTGAGATTCGGAAAGTGAGTCGAGGAAGAGGCGGATATAGCGAATATGTGTTTCATGGCAAACACACCAAAGGTAACCCCTCAACCTCTTGATGATGAAGATGATGAATTAAGTAAGGAAGTTCTTGTTCATGCTTTTGTTGAACTTTTCGAAACTTATGATAATAAGAAGGTTGAATGTCTTAAATTGCAAAAAGAAGTTGCTTTTCTCAAAAATCAACTTGCTATGGTTTCTAAAGAAAAGGATGATATTTCTTCTAATCTTATTTCCATTCAAAATGAGTTTAATGCCTACAAGGTTTCTTGCAAGGGAAAATCTCCTATTGTTGATGAAAAAGAAATTTCTTCTTTAAAATCTAAAATGGTTGATTTTGAAAAAGTTTTGAAAGATTGTGCTTTTGACACTAAGAAACTTGAAGAAATGTTCTCTAAAAAGCACACCTCTCATGTCAAAGTTTCACATGCTAAGATTACTCATGCTAACACTACACATAACACTTCTCATGCTAAATCTTTTCATGCTCACAATTCTCATGCTCACAAATCACACACTCACTATGCTTTTAAATATGGTAGAGTGTATAGATGCACATATTGTGGTAAGAATGGACATTTAGCTAAATTTTGTTATGACCAAGTTAATAGATCAAATAATCTTGTTTGGGTTAATGAAACTAACCCTTTAGGACCCAAGAAAATGTGGGTACCAAAATCAAGTCCTAAATTATTTGATGTAGGTACACACCAAGGCTCCAAGACGTAGGAAGCGGTGGTACCTTGATAGTGGTTGTTCAAGACACTTGACGTGGGATATCAACAACTTTACAACCCTATCAAGGTACATGGAAGGTGGCTCCGTCACCTTCGGGGATGACTCCAAAGGGACTATCATCGGTATAGGTAACATTCAAATTGGTTCATCTCCTACTATAGAAAATGTTGTACTTGTTGATGGTTTGAAACATAATTTGCTTAGCATTAGTCAATTTTGTGATCGTGGACTTAAAGTTGTTTTTGATGATACTTCTTGTAAGATTTTTGATGTTAAAACAAATGATTGTATTCTTACCGGTTTTCGTGATGATAATGTTTATATCATTGACATGCTTAATGTGGAATGTTCTACTAAATGCTTGAATGCTTTTGATGAAAATTCTTGGCCTTGGCATAGAAGATTAGGACATGCATCTTTTGACCATCTTTCTAGAATTAATTCAAAGGAATTGGTGAAGGGTATACCTTGCTTGAAGTTTGAGAAAGACCGCATTTGTGGTGCGTGCCAACTTGGGAAACAAACCAAGTCTTCCTTCAAACCAATTAAGGATATCATGTCAACTAGGTCTTTAGAATTAATTCATATGGATCTTTTTGGACCTACTAAAACTAAGAGTTTAAATGGTAGTAGATATGCATATGTTTGGTTGATGATTTTTCCCGTTTCACTTGGGTTTTCTTCTTGGAACACAAAGATCAAACTTTTTCTCATTTTAAGAATTTTCGAAAAAGAGTTGAAAAAGAAAAAGGTTTTTCGATTTTGAAAATAAGAAGTGATAGAGGTGGTGAGTTTGTTAACCAACTCTTCATGACTTATTGTGATGAAAAGGGAATTAAGCATGAAATGTCTTGTCCTAGAACTCCACAACAAAATGGAGTTGTAGAAAGGAAAAATAGAACACTTCAAGAGATGGCTAGGACAATGATAAGTGAGTATGACCTCCCTCAATATCTCTGGGCCGAGGCCATAAACACCGCATGCTATATATCAAATCGTATTTATTTGTGTAAAAATTCTTCCAAAACATCTTTTGAAATGTATCATTCTAGAAAACCTAATGTTGCATATTTCAAAGTTTTGGATGCAAGTGTTTTGTTTTAAACACTAAAGATAACTTGGGTAAATTTGATACTAAGGCTTATGAAGCAATCTTTGTTGGTTATTCTACAACTAGTAAAGCTTATAGAGTATTCAATAGATCTTCACTTACCATTGAAGAATCCATGCATGTTAAATTTGAAGAATCTAATGTGGTTGTTGAGAATGTTGTAGAGATTGAACCATTAGGTGAAGACATGGAGAGACTATCCTTGAAGGACTCACCCGCTTAAGAAGATAAGCAAGAATCAATTGGTGATGTTCAAGAGGATAAAGAGGAAAGCTCTCAACCGCTTCCTAAAGCTTGGAGATACGCTACAAATCATCCCAAGGAGCTCATCTTAGGTGATGCATCTAAAGGGGTAACAACTCGCTCCAAACTCCATGACCTATGTGGTAACTTTGCTTTCATTTCTCATTTTGAACCCAAAAGCATCCTCGAAGCCGAGGCGGACTCATATTGGTTGCTAGCCATGTAAGAGGAACTCAATCAATTTGAGCGCAACCAAGTTTGGCACCTTGTTCCTAGGCCCCACGATAGACCAATAATTGGTACTAAGTGGATCTTTAGAAACAAGATGGATGAGTCCGGAAATGTGATTAGGAATAAGGCTAGGTTAGTGGCCCTAGGTTACACTCAAGTTGAGGGAATTGACTTTGAGGAGACCTTTGCACCCGTAGCACGGCTTGAAGCCATACGGATGACACTAGCTTTTGCATCTTTCAAAAATTTAAACTTTTTCAAATGGATGTGAAAAGTACATTTTTGAATGGTTTTATAAATGAAGAAGTTTATGTTGCTCAACCTCCCGGTTTTGTTGATCATGTTCATCCCGATTTTGTTTTTAAACTTGATAAAGCTTTGTATGGATTGAAACAAGCTCCAAGAGCTTGGTATGAAAGGCTTTCTAGTTTTCTCATTTCAAATGATTTTATTAAAGGCAAAGTAGATACAACACTATCCACTAAGCATGTTGATAATGACATTTTAATTGTGCAAATTTTTGTTGATGATATAATTTTTGGTTCTACTAATGAGTTTTTATGCAAGGAATTTGGAAAGGTTATGCAATGTGAGTTTGAAATATCTTCAATGGGTGAGCTTAATTTCTTTCTTGGACTCCAAATCAAGCAATTGCAAGATGGGAACTTCATATGTCAAGCCAAATACGCAAAGGAACTCGTAAAGAGGTTTGGACTTGAAGACTCAAAGGTTTGCAACACTCCCATGGCAACTACCACCAAGCTTGATAAGGACGACCAAGGTAAAAATGTTGATATTAAATTGTTTAGAAGCATGATAGGTAGTCTTTTGTATTTGACGGCAAGTAGGCCGGATATCATGTTTAGTGTGTGTCTTTGTGCTAGATTTCAATCGTGTCCCAAAGAGTCTCATCTTATTGCGGTAAAACGCATTATTCGTTATATTAAGGAACGATTGGAATGGGTCTATGGTATCTGAAAACCGGAGATTTCTCAATGACGAGTTATTCGGATGCCGACTATGCGGGTTGTAGAGTAGATAGAAAGAGTACTAGTGGGACATGTCAATTTCTTGGTAATTGTCTTGTTTCATGGTCCTCTAGGAAACAAAATTCCGTAGCTCTCTCAACCGCCGAGGCGGAGTATGTTGTCGCGGGGGCTTGTTGTGCACAAGTCCTTTGGATGAAACATACTCTCCTTGATTATGATTTGCATTTTGACCATATAAAAATATTTTGTGATAATACTAGTACTATACATATGACAAAGAATGCAAATCAACATAGTAAGACCAAGCACATTGAGATTAGATATCACTTTCTTAGAGATCATTTTGAGAAAGGAGATATAGATATTGATTATGTTTCTACGAATTTACAACTAGCCAATATTTTCACTAAACCACTTGATTTTGCTAGATTTTCTTTCATTTGTGGTGAACTTAATGTGTGTGTTATTGAATAAAAATGTTTTCATAACCCTTTTTGATGTATGACAAAAAGGGGGAGAATGAGTTTTTATGATAGAAATAAGAGTTCATATGGTTTTGGTTCCATATGAGTTTATATATGTTTTTCATGTTTTTAGTTTTTGATGTATTTTCATGAATTTTTGGAATTTGAGTTTAAGTGTTTTGCAAGTGTTTTATATTTCATGGTTTTTGGTTTCATGATGTTTACTTGCAAATTACACATTACATTGTTTTTCCTTATTTAATATAGCATAATTTGAGGGGGAGCTTTCTCCTCCCCTATATTTTTGTTTATAGCCCATTTGTTTTGTCATCATCAAAAAGGGGGAGATTGTTGGCCCATAAGGTTACACTCTCCATTTGTTTAGAGTTTTGATGATAACAAACCAAATAGGAGCTATATGGTACTAATTAGTTTGTTGAGATTAGTTTCAGGCTTGTACCATAGTTTGGAGGCCATTGCTTAGCTATTGCAAGAAATTCTAGGTTCATGAAGCAAAGAAGGCTTTTTGCACATCAAGGAAGGAACATAGAAGAGAAGGCTCTAGCAAGACATTGCATGGCTCAAGATTGCTCAAGAGACTTAATTAGGTTTATTTTTAGTTTAGAGTTTTTGTTAAAGAATAGTGAATAGGTTTGAAGCTCTAACACACACGTTTTTGCGCACATCATATTTCTAAGTTTATTTCATATAAATTATACAAAAATATTTTGATACAAAATTCTCTGCTTGCAAATCTATATTTATGCTTCATACTTATTCCTATTTAAAACATATTTGATAAAAATATTTTTCTCCTCAAAATTATGTTCGAAAATTGGTTTTTGGCCTGAGCCGGTCGACCGCTCGGGTCGACCGTGGCTATGACAGGCTTTGCCGGTCGACCGGGGCGGTCGACCGTGTTTCTGGCAGTGCACGTATCTGTGTGCACGTTTTCACGGTCGACCGTGACGGTCGACCGAGACGGGCCTGACTGTAAGTCTTTACTCTCTGTTTGTTTGGGTCGACCGGGCCAGTCGACCGTAACCTGCAACGGTCGTTTTCTTTGAACTAGCGGTCGACCGGGCCGGTCGACCGGACTAGCCGTTTGAACAGTAACGGCTAGTTCTCTGAGCAGATTTATTTTTGTCCTTTTCTCACTTAAGTGTGTTAAGTGACATGTTTTGGTTTTAATACATTCTGATTAGCCTTAAAAAATATTTATTTTCTAACCCTAGCCCTCTCCTATAAATATGGGTGTTTGGGGAGAGATTGGATTAGCTAATTATTATAAGAAAAATTCAAAAGTTTAAGGCATTCAAAAGAGCTTGGTTTCTTGGTTTTTGTGCTGAAAATCTCTCTCATTTTCTGAAGTGTTTTTAAGAATTCTCTGATTTCATTTTCTTTTCTCTTTGCACACAAGAGCTTCATTCCTACTCATTGATTCTCTAAGGACCTTTGTAAGGGAAGAGAATTTTGCAAGAGAAAGTTTGTGGTCTTTTGACTACCAAGAGAGAACTTGTACTTGAGATTGTGGAGTTGGGTACTCCGGTGTATTTGTGACATCTTTGTGATAGTGGAAGTGGTTGGAATCCTTCTGGGGAAGGCGGGGAAGTAGAGCTGGGTGCTCGAACCTCGATAATAAATCTTTGTGTTTGCGTTGGGTTACTTTCCTTGTTCTTGCACTACCTTCATTGCTATTGTTACTTGCTCTCTACATTCATTGCTATATTCACTTGCTTTGTGAGATTGTTGCATCATAAATTTTAAATTGTCCATTGATTAGCATTATCACCTATTCACCCCCTCTAGGTGATTTTCATCTCTCTCTCTCTCTCTCACTCTGTTTCTCTCTCTCCACATTATTTCTTTCTCTCTCTTATTCTCTTTTTCTCTAGCTCTCTTTCTCTCTCTAGAACTTTCTCTATAGCCTCCTTCTCTCTCCTCTCTCCTATTTCCTTCTCTCTCTAAATATATATATTTATTTATATTTTAATATATTATGGCGCGTGCGCGAGTTCCTGAGATTTCAGAGTTTTTGGCTTTTCTGAAGATTTATACGAGTGTCCTCGCCTTGATTTGGGTTTTCCTGCTTTGTCGGGTCGATGTGTATTTTATTTTGTATTTGATATATTTTGTATTGGACGGTGCGCCTGTATTTGTATATGGCCGAGTGCCCATGATTGTACATGTATATACCTGTGACGAATGCTTGTACTAGGGTAATTTACTTCTTGTACATATACCATGCCTGTGATGTACTCTTTTTACTGCTTTATACCATGTGTGGCTGACCCTTCGTGGTCGTTAGCCTCCGGGCTCTCTACTCGGCCTCTAAGCCCTATCAGCCTCTGGGCTTCTCTACTCCACGGTAGTTTAGATATTATCACACTTATATGTATGCTCGCGTGGTATTAACATCTCGTGCAGGTACTCTTGTATTAACTCTGGGTTTCTGCTCACTCCCGGGCTGGCTACCTAATGGTTATAGGTCTGCACCCTTATGGGTTTCGTGGAAGCTACCGAGAGTGTGCTTAGACCACGAGCATACTTTAGCCTGCGGGCTCTCGTCCACTACCTCAAAAGAGAAGTGCGCTTAGACTGTCAGGTCTCTCAACTTTGTCTGGTAGACATGCTTAGCGCTCAGCGCTTTACCACTAGATTCATTTAGGAGGAACTCTGCCAGATTTTAGACTCGCCCTCTAAGCCGAGTCATTCTAGTAGCTCCGTCAAACGCTCTAGTGTTAAACACAGTTTGTTGTCCGTACCTCCAGCTTGCTTAGCTCCGCTTTGGTATTCGCTTCCTTGCTTATTACCTGCTCGCTAGCTTATCTATTATTTTATTAATGGTTGTGAAGAGTTTGAAATCTTACATATACTATTTTTCCTGAAACTGCAAGGTTTTCCGGTTTCGTACCGATCTCGTATATCACTACTATTTTCCTGTATCGTTTGACATGCTTTCACTTGACGTGCTTACATATACCATGCTGTCACTTGTTACCTGACTGATATCACCCTCCTGTCATGCTATCAGGCAGATATACTTGACTCTTATAACTTTCACGATAACGGGAATGATGACCTGGCATCTTATTTACATCTTGATATATTTCAGTACAAACCGTACTTCTGATACACCTGTATTCCTGATATTCCTAACTTGTTCCTACTCATTCCCGAAATTGGATAATTATATAATAAACCATAAAATGGGACAACTTACATCGGGTTGAAGGAAACTTGCGGATATCAATACATGTTCGTGTTTACAGTGGTATTAGGTATGTTGTGTAACTAAAACTTTCAGTTTGACCTGTGGGCCTCCAGGTGACCGAGGGGAGCAGTGGCTCCCTCCTTCTTGGTTCAATCTTGAAAGGACATCCTATAAGACCCTCTGAATGCCTCGCGACAGGTTTCGTCCTCCAGCAACGGAACAATCCTGGGCCGTGGTCCCGGGTATGTACGGGACCCACTGTAAACATTGTTCGTTGATACCCCCATTGGTTTCCAATAACAACCTTGCTTTACTCAGATGTGGATATATGTGTGTCAGGACGCTAGTCCACATATCTAGACATCTGGGAAGGATGAGTAATAATAATAATAAAAGATACCAACTATGTATCTGTTGTATGCTTTGCCGAGTTTTCTTACATCGGGTTTTACTTCAGATTTCCGGTTTATGATCATTATTATATTATAGTTGCTTACATCCTGCTTTACCAATTGTGTTCTATTCCACCAGTCTCTTGCCCTTATCGTATTATACCATGAGTATTCCTTGCTTCATATCACTTGCCATATTTCTACTTGCTTCATATGCTTGTGTTCACGACACGATTTTCAATCCATATTTATGATTCAGATTTATCAATACACGTTGTGCTTATCTATGCACGTCATTGGCATTCGCATCACCACTCGCTGGGGAGTTCTGACTCCCCTGGATCCTCATGTTCAGGTCTCAGAGCTAGGAGCTTATGGATTCTCCCTATTGTTGATCAGATATGCGTAGCTGAAGCATTGATCACTAACAAACCGTCTGAAGCCCTATCCTTCCGGCCCCCTGTGCGTCTCTCGAGTTTTCCTTCTGTAAACTCGTGAGAGCCTTTTGTACTGTTCATATTTATATATCTTCTTGTATTCTCGTAATTGCGCCTATCGGTGATATAATATTCTTATAATATTGTGTCACGTCATGTGATAACTTTGTAATTGTACTCATATGTTGGAATGTATAATGCACCACGTACTTTCGTACTCTGATTCTTGCCTGTATTGATGCTTAGCATATATATGTGAGGGTATTTTTGACCTACGTAAATACGTCGCAGTAACGTCTCCGTACCTGCAGGATCAGGGTTTTTACATTCACTATTTATTGCATTTCGGCTCCATCACAAGACTCATACATTTGGAAGCCAAGAAGATGTAGATCCCATAGCCTAAGCACATAGAAGAGCTCAAGGATCAAGTATACTAGAGAAGACTATATCAAGATTTGTATTTTTATTTTTTTTATTTTAGATAGGATTTATAGTCATTTGTTAAAACTAAGATGATATAGGTTGATAGCTTTTGGGATAGGCACACACACATATTCCATACTCCTATTTGTTTTTAAAAGGAGTTCATAACTATTCTCTTTATCGTTTTCAAAATCGAGTTTCGAAAAAACGAGTTTCAGAAAAATCGGGTTTTCGATTTAGAAAAGTGTTTTTACAAAATATGGTTCTAACTTTGTTTTATGTTGATCCATGATCACTTACTAGTTCTACAAGTCCCTAGAACTCTATTTTGTGGCTTAAAAATCAAAAGTTATTTTGTCAAAAAAATAATGGTTTCAAAAAGATTTCTATATCTTGCCTTTGGCCCCTTATCGGTCGACCGACCGGTCGATCGTAGGCATAACAAAATTGCTCTGTTGGTCGATCGAGCGGTCGACCGACATGCACCAAAGTGCATTTGTGCTCTTCGGTCGACCAGGCGGTCAATTGACTACAAGAGCTTTGCTCTCGGTTGGGTCTGGTCGATCGCCTCAATCTATTGACAGGGAGTTTAGCTCTCCGGTTGGGAACAACGATCGTCCAACCAGTCAACCGCTATCCCCAACGGTCGGAAATCTGACCATTGGTGGTCGACCGGCCGGTCGACCGACAGAAGAATTTTTCTTATGTATTTTTCCCAACGGTTATATTTTGTTCTGTCTTTTTCTGGGTCTTTTCCCAATGACTCTTTTGGGTTTTCCACTCATGTTTCATCCCTCTAAATAGTGGGAATATAGAAAAACCTTCCAACAATATTTCTAAAGTTTAGATCAAGTTTTTACAAGTTTACATCAAGATTTAGCTTTTTCTTAAAAGATTTCCTCTTAAGCCAAATTTTCATATTCATGATTTTTAGTTTGCCCTCTACATCTCTATAAGATATTTCCACTACACAACCCAAAGAGTTTTACCTCATCATCTTGGTTATAGGATTGTGCTTGTGAGCCATTTGTGATCAAGTGAAGATCACCTATTTCCTTCTATTGAGAAGTTGTAGAGGTTGCGGCCTCAAGTGAGCTAGTGAGCTCCGTGTTGGTGTTGGGGCACCGCGAGAGAGAATTTCTGAGTCAATTGAGTTCTAGTGAGAACTTATAACAGTTGACGATCTAGTAAGATCGGTCATAGTGAAAATCTTCATATTATTGAAGGCGGGGACGTAGAGCAGTGGCTCAAACCTCGGAACATATCATCGTGTTTGCGATTGCTTGCTCTTTCTCTGTTAACTTTACTCTCTCTTTACTTACACACTTATATTGTTTACTTATTTGCAAGTATTTCTTGAGTTGTGTTGGAATTTGTTAGGTTACTAGCAAGTAAATTTTAATTTCGCATTACTTGCCATTTAGTATAGTCATCACCTATTCACCCCCCCAGGTGATTTACAATTGGTATCAGAGCCTAACCCTAATTTTTGGTTTAACCACCTTAGGGAGATCCTTTTTGTTTGGTTATATTCATTTGTTGCATTTGTTATTTATTTGTGCACTTATATTTATTTTCATAGCATCACACGACTTCTCTAGCATCAAGTCCCCACCCAAATTTGATGGGTTGAACTTCCTCATTTGGAAGGTCAAGATGAACCTATTGCTTAAGTCCCCAGGAGTTAGAGTTGCCAAGGCCATTACCAAAGAATTTATTGAACCTCACGGTGATGAGGATACATGGTCCGAAGCAACCGCTATGAACTATGAGGCCAATGCTAAAGCCCAATATGCACTTACATAAGCATTCAATGATAATGATCTTTCTCGTATAATTAATTACAAATCTGCTTATGAAGTTTGAAATGATCTTATCATTACTCATGATGGGATGTCGCAAGTCAAGAGATCTATTGACTTGCGCCATTCTCAATATGAGAATTTTTATATGCTTGAAAATGAAAGTATCGATGAGATACTTACTTGGTCACCAATATTACTAATGGATTATCTTCTCTATGTGACACCATTGATAATGACCAAAAGATTCTCAAGGCAATTAAAGCTCTTTCCAAAGCTTGGGAAGTCTAGGCAATTACCCTCAAGGAACTCAACGATAGAGAGGAGATAGACTTCTTCGGCTTCATTGAAAATCTCAAAACCCATGTGATGAAAATGAAGGTGAGAGAAGAGAGAGAGACTCCAAAAAATAAAGTAATAGCTTTCAAGGCTACTCCATCATCCTTTGATGAAGAAGAATCTTCAGAAGACGGTGATGAGGACTTTGCCATGCTCATTAGGAAAGTGGGCAAAATGTTTTACAAGAAGGGAAGACAAAGCAACTTTTGAAAAGGAAGACATCAAGGGAGATTCGAAAAGAAGGAGGAGGAGATGGATCCTTGCTTTCATTGTAAGAAGACAGGCCATCTAACTGCGAATTGCCCCTCACTTCAAGCCACTACATCCAAAAATGTGCATAAGAAAAAGAAGGCGATAGTAGCCACTTGGGATGATTCAAAAACAGATTCCAAAGAGGAGATTGATGCCGCACACATTTGCTTCATGGCAAACAGAGAGGAAGCTTCTATGGTAAATCTCGAAACCTCTTTAGAAGATAATAATTTAACTATGGATGAACTTTCACAATTTTTTAAAGAATTACAAAATAGATATGAAATTTCTCTTGCACAAAATAAAAAATTGAAAAAGGAAAATAATTTTCAAAAGAATAAGTTAGAAATAGTTTTTAAAGAGAAAAACGAATTATCCATTTCTTTTGAGAAAATGAAAAAGGATTTTGATAAATACAACTTGTTTTTAAAGGTAAAAGCCCTAATATTATTTTTAACCAAAATGAATTTTTGGATATCCAAAAACGTATTGATGTTTTGGATACCACTTTGAAAACATGTGCTTTTGATATGAACAAATTTGCTTATATGTTTTCAAAGAGAAAAACCCAAAGAAAACATTCACCTCATTCATCTAACACACACCAAGAAAAACATGGACAACATGCACATGCACATACACATCAGCATAAGCATGCTTTCATGTATGGCAAAGTGTGCACATTGCAGCCGCAAAGGCTATTTAGCTAAATTTTGTTATGCAAAGTTAAACATGTTCAATAAAAATGTTTAGTTTGAGAAAGCACTAACCCTATAGGACCCAAAAAGATTTAGGTACCAAAGAATACACCAAACTTGATTGATGTAGGTGTGTCGTCCTCCTCTAAAACTTAGGGGGAGATGGTGCCTTGGTGGTGGATGCATCGAAGCTCAAAGGATCAACTGTCACATTGTATCACTATCAAGAGGCACCTATTTTGGAGATTGCCTATGGTTTGGTAACTTCTCCACTTGAAAATTTCATTTCTAGTTAGATCTATACATGCGTAGGATTAGCTAGTTTTTGTTTTGTGGTAATACGCTTTAGTTGTGAATACATACCTTTTTTTTTTTATAGCTTGCCTATATTTGAGCTAGTTCGTTAACATTGCTTTTACTAGCCCATGATTTACTTGCCCATGTGTAGAGTATTTTCCCATGCTCACTTGGTTGATAGATATCATGTATGTGTACATAGATTTTTGTTCATATACATACATACATACATACATACATATATATATATATATATATATATATATATATATATATATATATATATATATATATATATATATATATATATATATATATATATATATATATATAATATATATATATTGTTTATATATCTATCTTATGTTTGGGTATTGTATTTAAACTATATTTAAGCAATAAATCAAGATAGCAATTGCGCGCCTCAAGTTTTATCTAGAGGAATGACGAGGAGAAGTTCAAAACCCGTTAAGGGTATTCGGCTTCAATATCTTGTTTTTTAATAGCTTAATATATGATTTAGTTATTGAAAATTATATTGCTAATATAATAAAAATAATAATGATGATGATTTGATATCGTTCTTATGTGTTTTTCATGCCTATAAGTTATTTGGTATTATTTATCTATTTTAAGTATAAAAATATCCGTCGTAAAATATTTTCAAAACCCTAAAATTTCAACCTTTTAAAACTATTTTTAGGGTTCTTCCGGTCAACCACGTTGACCTGGAATAGGTCTGATCAACCGGGCGGTCGACCGAAGTAACCTGATATCCTAGAGTCGGTCGACTGACCGGTCAACCGACTGTAACCGAGTTGCTCTCGGTTAGACCCGGTCGATCAAGCAGTCGACCTCTATTGTTTTGCCTGTTTTTAAAAGCCCTAAATCTCTATCTATCTCTTATTCTCATCTCCACCAAACCCCTCTTCTTCTTCTTCCTATTTTTTCTTCCCTCTAATCCTCCCAAATCACTTTAAATCTCTAATTAAACCTTAAATATGGTTGGATCTCTCCTCAACACTTCAGATCTGTTTGATTTCAAGGAGAATTTTTGAGTTCTTCAAGGTATAATTTCTAATCTCTCAAAATCCTCTTTATTGCATAGTTTTTTCTAGAAATCTTTATATATTTCATGCCAAATCCTTGTTTATCATTTTCACCATGTCAAAAAGGGCTAGATTTGAGAAGGGTAAATAACCCGAACCATCCTCTAACCTTTTGTTTCTCAGAATGCTTCTCATAGATTTTCAGTGATTCATAATAAGCATGTTATTTCTGGTAGAACTAGTGTGCTCGCTGATTTTGAGCACCTGAATCCGTAACGCCCCGATCCCACTGGTACAGAGACGTTAGTGCGACGTATATATGTAGGTCAAAAATACCCTCACGTATATACGCTAAGCATCAGTACAGGCAAGAATCAGTGCAACGCCCCGTTCCCGGAATACGAACTTAGCTATGTATTCAAATTTTTAATCGTATTTTTTCTGATTTATTTCCTTATTATTTTTGTTTTATGATTTTTAATTGATCATTTTGCATTGGATCCAGATTCATAGACTCGGAGTCAGCCCTAGTCTGAACTGGGGGCCCGATCCTAGAGTATTTCTCAATTTGATCTTTCTGGTCTTCAGATTTGACCAATTTTAGTTTCAAACATCGTTTTCAATATTCTAGATTTTCTATAATTTTCTGAAATTTTCCTGAATTAAATTGAAAATCTCCAAAATCGGTGTCGACCAGTGTCGCTAACCGATTCTCAGATTTTTAATTTACAAATGGAGCTAAAATTTTAGAGATGGATTTCACATTATTTCTTAAAATCATATTTTCTATCTAAATGAATTTTCTGAGATTTTTCTAAATTTATTGAAATTCGACCGACCCGGTGTAGACCAATATCGATGGTGGATTTCAGACTTTTTATTTCAAAAATGGGATTGAATCTCCAAAATTCAATTTCACCAAATATTTTAAAATAACATTTATTATTTTTGAGAATTTTTTGAAACCTTTCTGAGTTACTTTATTTTTCGGGCTTTCTGTAGTTTTCGGTGCTTTTCAGATACCGGGACTTTATTCTGATATTTTACTTTTCTTGTTTTCTCATTCTCTTTCTCCTTTCTCAGATGCGAGGATTATCAGACTCGGATCTGATCTTAAATGCAGAAGATTCCCTTTCTTTCTACATTTAATGCTCCTCAGATCAACTCTAATCAAGTCATCATGACTTTCTCTCTCCTCTATCAAACGTGACTCTCGCGTTTCATCTAGACACGGACTTCATATCCGTGTCTGGCTTAAATTGGCCAGACGCGGGTCTGTTTTAGACGCGGACTTAGCTGTTTTGGGGGAGAGTGGCAAACTTGTAATAATTATTTCTTCCCTTATATATATAAACACCCCCTTTTTTTCTCTCCTTCTTTTTTCTTTCTTCTTCTTCCAACCAACAAAGGCCAACGGCAGCGGCAGCGGCAGCAAGCCAGCCCCCTTGGCTGTGGTTTTTTGGCCATCACCACCACCAAACCCTCCTTCCTTCCCTTTCCATCTTTTCCCTCCATCTCTTTCTCCATCCCAACAACCATAATACCAACTTCACCACCATTTTCTCCGTCCTTTTCTATCAAAACAACCCATTTCCACCATTTTCTTCTCCACCGTCTCCACCACCATCTACACCACCGCGGCCAACAACAACCACGCCATCTTCCTCTCCTCAGAGTGCTCTTTCCAATGAGCTATAGCTTCATTCTCTGAAGTCTCTTTTCCACAACTTAAAATTTTCCTTTCGAACTAGACTTGCACTGCACCATTACCCACTCCATCTTTGGGCCTTCGACTGCCCGCCCCCGACCACCTCCGGCTGCCTCCGGCCACCGGCGCCGCTGGCCAGGCCCATCCGGCCATCCCATCCCCCCATTTTCCCTCCTTCTTTCTTTCTTTCTTTCCTTCCTTCTTCATTTCCTTCTTTCATTCTTTCCTTTATTTTCTTCACTATTCTCAGCACTCCTTCCTCCCTTGTGTCTCTCTCTTTCCCTCCTTCGCTGCGTCTCTCACTCTATTAATCCTCTGTCTCTCTCTTTCTCTTATGTTTAAATTGCCAGAGATGCGGAGCTAACCCCCCGCGTTCAAGTAATTTCTTAACGCGATCTTCGCGTTTTTGATATCTAACACAACCCTCGCGTTCTTGTATTAACGCGACTCAGAGCTCACGTCGTGTCCGCGTTCTTTCTTGTGTTATGGCCTAAACGCGAGTCTCGAAAATTGCTTCTGTGGCATCTATGCAATGCGACTCCCGCGTCTGCATCCCATGTCTCACTCTCAACCTCGCACCTCCCTATACACAGACTCTTTCTCCCTATGCACCCTCTCCCTCTGTGGACTTCTCTCTAGCTCTCTCTTTCCCTCTCACCTCTCTCTCTCTTTCTCTCTCTTGATTTCCTTCTCTCTCCATCACTTTCTCTTTAATGCGTTTATGCGTTTGTTACTTAGAATTCTGGAGATCGGGATTTCACAGTGTTTTTCAAAGATTTAGGCGAGTGTTCTCGCTTTTCATTTGGATTTCCCCGCTCCATCAGGTCGACTTGCATTTGTATTATGTATTTGTATCGGTATTCTTGTTTTGTATAGGATGTACTCTTGGATTGGTATATGGCCGAGAGCCAAGTACTGTAAATGCATATACATGTGACGATTGCTTGTAACAGTATAGGCAATATTCCTTGTGAGTGTTGTTTGGAACTAACACCTTCTGCAGGTACCCTTGCCTTCGGGCCCAATGATCGTACATATATTTTGTATTCTTTTCATTACACTCCTACATTTATCGTGTAATAAATCTGCTAATTTCCTTGTCTTAAATATCTATTTTGTAGAAGATAATAATGAAGAAAAAGAGGATTAAACCAAAAAAATATCAGTTAAAATCGGATTTAACTGGATCTATTTGGTTAGCTGAGGATGATCCCAGATCTAGCTAGAACAAATCAAGGATTGGGGCAAATGTTCAGCTGAAGATCAGAGCAAATCAGAAAGATAACACCAAATGAAAACTGGTAAAATTCAGATTTCTATAAATCCATGTTGGTTAGCTAAAGATCAACCGAGGATAATATCAAATACAGAGAGATAAATGGATAGAGAGAAGATCAACGGATAAGATGAAGCAAGTTTGACTCAGATTCTGACTGGATACATTTTAGTATTTGAATCATAACTTTCGATACCAAATCTCAAATCTGATAATTCAAGATGATCCAGAAAGCAGACTTATAGGGATACAACTCTTATGTTGATCACTATTTCTAATTCTGTTATTTGATAAGTGATATTCAGCAATAAATACGCCAATAAACTGCAGATCAGAACTGAATATTCACATCAAATCAAGTTTGGAGATAAGGGGAGATTCAAATTCAGAAATAGCCAGCTTTTCCTATCTTCATACTCCTCTAACCTCTGTATTTCTTCTATAAATACCTGCAATCTCAAAGGCAAAAAGGAAAGGACCATGCAGAGATAGAATTTAGTCCATATTTTCATTCTTTTTAGTGTAGGTTTTTATTTCTTTTCATGTAATTTTTATTTCTTTGTAAGTATAGTTTAGACTGAGATTCATGTAAGTAAGAGAGAGAGGCTTATGTTGAGAGTGACACTGATGTACCTCCTCCTTTCTTCAATCGTTTCTGCAAGCAATAAAAGGTAATTTTTTATGTTTGTCTTTACTTTTGTTTTCTTCTTCTTCTTTCTACTTTTCCTCTTTTGCTTATGATAATCATTCAAGTGAATCTAGAAGCATCAGTATAGTCATGTTTGTGTGACTGCCAACGATATTACATGATGATGTTCTCCTCCTCAAGATTCCGTATCATTTCATTCTTATTCGTCTTGATGATGTAATGCGAATGGGGACTGAGCTCGATCTTATTTTTATGCTTTGAACGCCTCTGAAGCAAGATAGAACATGCAAGGGTTCCAGGTAAGTTATCAACCAGAGGAGGTAAGTATTTCTTTAATCTTTTCTTTCTTTTCTTTTATTTCTTTAGTTTAGATCACCAACACCAACAACACCCAAATTTTTCATCACTCATTTCGATTTCTTTGTATATGTCTATTTTCTGTTTTTCTCCACCTTCTCATTCTACCACTTTCTTTCTAACTCAATTTTTCCTTTTTCTTTTAAAGAACTAAAGAAGAATTTTAACCACACTTTGTAGCTTAAAAGAGAACTTATTAAAAACTTCTATCGCTAGTCCCTCCTTGTGGATCACGACCCGCATAGCCACTTGCTATTGCGGTAGAATTGAGCACCTTGCACTAATATTTTAAAAGTTCTGAAATTCTGTATTTTGTGCAGGTAAAACCTCAATCAAAATTTTGGCGCCGTTGCCGGGGAGGGACGGTAAGTTATTCTCTTTTTAGATTTACATTTTTGGTGAACTTTCTTTTTGTTCTTGGTGTACAGGTTTGACAACAAGGAATATTTGCTGCAGTGGACATATAAGTGGCCTTGGACACTGCTCAAGAAAGCAGAGCCAAGAAGCCCTCAGATTTACTACATTCATGTGGCAATCTGAGTGAACTACTAACCTGTATTTTTTGCAGGTTGGCTGTAGTGCAAAGTTTAATATCTGTAGCTATCTATTTCCTTGTTTGTCTCACTGTACTTTCTTTCAAACCTCAACAGTAAAATGATGTTTGTTAAATGCTAAAAACGGTTTAGACTTTGTATTTAGGCACGTGTCTAATTCATTTACATTTTACATTACTGTTGAAGAGTGCTGGAGCAAAGGTATGTTTGCATGGCATATAGTTTAAGAAACATTCTTGAGTGATTATTTGCTTGTTGAATATTACTTTCCTTTATCCTGCAAACCATGCACAATCAATCTTAAGGGCTTGTCCTATAAATAAGATAAGGTGAAGAAGTCATTACCCTTCCTTAGCCCACAAACAATCTCCTCACTCACTAACCCAAGCCTAACTAAAACTGAGTAGACGTTGGCCCTAGGGACATCTCGGACTCAATTAAGAGACTATCCTAAGGGGGAAGGTGTTAGAATTTGACTCCTGCCAAATCAATGTCTAAGGAAAGGGATTGAGGGGTGAAACCCCGAAGGCTGGTGGTTTGACTTAATTAGGCCCGTCGCTTTTGCGCGGATACCTCCCACCAATCTTGCCCTGACTTGGCTGATTAGCTTATGGTCAAAGTCTGCATTATACCTCTCGTGGACAGTCTAACCAGTTAGGAGTCGTCTAGGTCAAAGGTCTACCCTAACTTAGGTTAGATTTTTTTCTTTTTATTTGTTTACTTATTTGTTTTTTTTCTTTGTTTGTGTTTTATTGTGTGATATGGCTTATAACAATAATTTTTTCATTTTAATGGTAATTCATATTACACACCAACCTCTTTTTCAGATATTACCAACCCGGCATATCATAACTTTAACCAACATAGTGTGCCGGATTGGTCTTATCCGAATCAATATAACCTATTCCCCCAATCTTATAACCATAGTTTCCAGAATAATTTTAACTCTTCACTGAGTCAATGGGGATTCATCTCCCCCGAGTCCAATTTTCAAACAATGTCCTCCTTATCCACCTTGTCCACAATATTTTCAAGATTCATACTCAGTTCCACCAGTCCAAAATAGAAAACCATCAATTTGGAAATGAGTATGCGTGAGTCCAAACAACAATCACAAAATCTGATGGACTCACAATTTTACCACAACTTTCAAAACAACACTTCCTCTTTTCAAGTCCAATCGCAACAAAACGATGAACGAATCAACTATGAAAAGATGCTTGAAGCCATGACTCAGGCTCAAAACGCTCGTAATCATGACATAGATATGATGGTCCAAACTCTACGTTCTCACCGTTTGGCCAGTTCTGATGTCGCTAACCATTCTGTTAGAGCCGAAGAGTCATGTTGTTTTAGAAACCAAGGTTCCATTTCAGCACAATCATTTAAACTTACCCAAACTCTAAATTTTAAAAGTAACATTGACAGTTTGGCAAGTTATCCCTTTCCTGAAATTGAACTTGAGAATGAATATGATCATGAACCTCAACTTAGTGATTCAATTCTACTTCCTGATTCAATTATGACTCCGGTGTCTTCACCTGATTTCAATCTTTTTCCCGAGTCAACATTGGATCCTGTGCCAATTCATAATGAAATTGAATCGCCTATATTTGATGATCATCATATTGAACTTGACCAATTTCATACTTTTGAAAGTCCCATTGACAAATTGGCAAGTTCTCATTTTTATGAAATTGAACTCAATGAGAAATGTGACCTAGATTCTCAATTTTGTGATCCAGTTCAAATTCCCAAATCAATATTGACTCCTATTTTGTTACCCGACTTGAGTAATATTTTAGAGTCAGTTTTGATTCTCATACCTATCATTCTTGAACTTGAATCACTAATATTAAGTCACATTCCATTGTGAAAAAATGAATGTGGACTTGAGTTTCAACTTCTTAATTTGGACCCACTTCCTGAACCAATCTCGACTCCTAAACCTTTACTTGACTTAAGTCACTTTCCTGAGTCGGTATTAGTTCTCGTACTTCCTAAGTCCAAGTCAATCATTCTATCTTTTCACACTCTATTTTAGGACAAGGTGGTTGACAAAATTGACTCCGAAATTAATTATGAAATTTGGAAATTATATGGGGTTAGATTTTAATAAAAACCGTTCATATATACATCATTTTGGTGGGTTATATAAGAGAGATTTCTGGTGGATTCCTCCGAACTTCACGAAAAATCGATTGGGCCGCATTTTGTGGACCAATCAGACCACCACCGGAACCACCACCTTAAGGTAGTATTTTTCTTCCCTTTCTTCTTTTTCATGCATCCATGCATTAATTCATACATTGAGGACAATGCATGAGATAGGTGTGGGGGAGGGTTCTAACATAACTTAGGTTTTCTTTTTATTAAAAAATAAAAAATATTATTAACATTTTCTTTACTTTTAAAAACTTTTTGAAAATAGAAACAATATTTTGACATATTTTTGTAAGAAATTAAGTCAATTTTAAGGAATAGGAAAATCATAATTAGGATTTCTTAGACTTGGTCAAAATAAGATTATTTGTTTGATTTCTAAGGATAGGAAGAAAGTTTGTGAAAGTAATTTACTCTTGATCTTTACCTTGAAGAAATATACACACCTTATACACTAACACACTTAGGGTTCAAAAATAAAGATTCTTATGCCTTATTAAAAAATATATATATATATATATATATATATATATATATATATATATATATATATATATAAAAGATGAACAAATCTAATTATTGATTAGCTAGGTGCTTTGGCCTAAGTAAGCCTTGATATTTATGCAAAAGATGATTAGATAAGTTTATATATATATATATATAATATATATATATATATATATATATATATATATATATATATATAATATATATATATAAATTCTCTGATTATGCTGGGTATTTGTACCTAATAAAGCATAAGTATTCACGCCTAAAAGTGGTTCATATAATAAAATCCTTAGTTTTGTGGCCTTATTTGCTCAAGTCCTTAAGTCCTTGGGGTGTTTTCTAACCGGTGCCCTATGACCGTTTGGTTTGGGAGTCATCGATTAAAGGCCCGTTACATGGGCAGATTTGAAAGCCTAATAGAACTAAGGAATAATACCACCAAAATATATATATATGAATAAATAAGGCATAAGAGTTAGAGTTAAAGAACCCTTAGTCAAAATTTTCACTGTCACAAGGTGCATATGACTTAGGGTAAAGTAATAGACTAGATGAGAGTACAATTTGACTCCTTACTTTGATTGATAACAAATTTTTGAATAGAGTCTAAGTTTAGGAATGAAAAATTCAGTTTTCCTATAACTTATAGATTACTTAAATCTTACAATAATATTTCAAATAATTTTCTCTTTCAAAATGCTTTTCGAAAATACTAACTCTTTGTTACTCTTTCTTTATGGATTTTGTGAGTGCAATCCACTGAAAACCCTCACGAGATAAAACTCGTTCTCTAGGAGAAACCTAGAGGTTTAACGGCTTGTTGCACATGCTCAGTGCAATCGCGTAACCTGCGAAAGTGGTCTAATAATCTTTGGTTTAGTTTTGTTGATTTGCTCAAGGACGAGCAAAAGATAGGTGTGGGGGTTTGATCGTACATATATTTTGTATTCTTTTCATTACACTCCTACATTTATCGTGTAATAAATCTGCTAATTTCCTTGTTTTAAATATCTATTTTGCAGAAGATAATAATGAAGAGAAAGAGGATTAAACCAAATAAATACCAGTTAAAATTGGATTTAACTGAATCTATTTGGTTAGCTGAGGCTGATCCCAGATCTAGTTAGAATAAGTCAAGGATTGGGGCAAATGTTCAGCTGAAGATCAAAGCAAATCAGAAAGATAACACCAAATGGAAACCGGTAAAATTCAGATTTCTATAAATCCATGTTGGTTAGCTAAAGATCAACCGAGGATAATATCAAATACAGAGAGATAAATGGATAGAGAGAAGATCAACGGATGAGATGAAGCAAGTTTGACTCAGATTCTGACTGGATACATTTTAGTATTTGAATTATAACTTTCGCTACCAAATCTCAAATCTGATAATTCAAGATGATCCAGAAAGCAGACTTATAGGGCTACAACTTTTATGTTGATCACTATTTTTAATTCTATATTTGATAAGTGATATTCAGCAATCAATACACCAACAAACAACAGATCAGAACTGAATATTCACATCAAATCAAGTTTGGAGATAAGGGGAGATTCAAATTCAAAAATAGCCAGCTTTTCCTATCTTCATACTCCTCTAACCTCTGCATTTCTTCTATAAATACCTGCAATCTCAAAGGCAAAAAGGAAAGGACCATGCAGAGATAGAATTTAGTCCATATTTTCATTCTTTTTAGTGTAGGTTTTTATTTTCTTTCATGTAATTTTTATTTCTTGTAAGTATAGTTTAGACTGAGATTCATGTAAGTAAGAGAGAGGCTTATGTTGAGAGTGACACTGATGTACCTCCTCCTTTCTTCCATCGTTTCTACAAGCAATAAAAGGTAATTTTTTTATGTTTGTCTTTACTTTTGTTTTCTTCTTCTTCTTTCTACTTTTCCTCTTTTGGTTATGATGAGCATTCAAGTGAATCTAGAAGCATCAGTCTAGTCATGTTTGTGTGACTGCCAACGATATTACAGATGATGTTCTCCTCCTCAAGATTCCGTATCATTTCATTCTTATTCGTCTTGATGATTTAATGCGAATGGGGACTGAGCTCGATCTTATGTTTTATGCGTTGAACGCCTCTGAAGCAAGGTAGAACATGCAAGGATTCCAGGTAAGTCATGAACACCCAACTTTTTCATCACTCATTTCAATTTCTTTGTATATGTCTATTTTCTGTTTTTCTCCACTTTCTCATTCTACCACTTTCTTTCTAACTCAACTTTAACTCAATTTTTCCTTTTTCTTTAAAGAACTAAAGAAGAACTTTAACCACACTTTGTAGCCTAAAAGAGAACTTACTAAAAAACTTCTATCGCTAGTCCCTCCTTGTGGATCACGACCCGCATAGCCACTTGCTATTGCGGTATAATTGAGCATCTTGCACTAATGTTTTAAAAGTTCTAAAATTCTGTATTTTTGTGCAGGTAAAACCTCAATCACCCAACCTCCATTCAACCACTCTGAGTTTTTAAAGTCCTCTGGACTTTTCTATGCTACGCATGGTAGGCGGACCTAGCATCAACACTTTACCGATTACTCCGTTCGAGCGTAGCTACCCCGTGAGCATGGCTTCCCCTTGAGCGGTAGTATGGCGTTCATACGCTTGCTGTGACACGTGTGTCTAGCTACGTTGCGAGCGATAACCTCGCCGAGCGTGATAGCATTTAGTGTTGTACATTAGCTTCACTCCAGCCCTGCTTAGCTCCGCTTGGATGTTGCTTGCTTGCTGAATTACTTACCGCCAGTTTATTGATTCTTCTGTTTATGGTTGTAAAGAGTTTGAAATCTTACTTATACTATTTTCCTAAAACTGCATGGTTTTTCAGTATTCGTACCAATCTTGTATACAATACTATTTTCCTGTATCGCTTGACGTGATTACATATTCTATGATGTCTCTTGTCACCAGCCTGATATCACCCTCATGATAGGTTATCACCTGGCACCTATTTATATCACTTGACAACTGATGTGATATCACCTGACACCAGCATGCTACTACTTGACACTTGCTCCCTGTATGACATGACTTATCACCTGCTATCTATTATGTTAACATTTGACCTGTTATTATCACATTACGGGAATCCTGCCATATTTTCCTATATTTTATACAGTGATCTGTACTCCTGTTATACATGTATTCATGTACTCCTGAATTTTTGATCATGTTCTCATTCTGCTTTTCCCGTAAATTGATAATTACATAATAAATTATAAGATGTAAGTGGAAGTATGTAGAATGGACGCATACTAAGGCCTACAACTTAGACATCCCAATTATAATAAGATGCTAGTATTCAATTTGTTGTGTTGTTTTGTAACTCGAGTTGTATGCGCTCGGATTACAGTGACATGAGATAGAGGTATAGAGATGAGGGTTTCCATGTTTGGATTATTCCTTCGACGTACTAGTCTCATGGAGTTGTGGCCTAAGCTTATACGATCGATTTTGCCCGTAATCGGTTTTATTCGATTTTATCAGTTTATCGATTTTATGTTAGTTTAGGAGATATCTGGTGTTGCCTTGTCTACTTTATTTATCGCCTCTTTACCTACGCTTATCATTTTATATCATGCATGTTCCCAGCTTGATATCAATTACTGTGTCTCTACCTGCTTCTGCATGCTTGTGCTCACGACACGGTTTACAATGCATATTATGACTCGGTTTCACTGATACACGTGTGCTTATCTATGCACGCCATTTGGCATTAACATCACCATTCGCCGGGGAGTTCTGACTCCCCTGGGTCCTCATATCCAGGTCTCAGAGCTTGGACTGACGTGGATCTTTTACTGAGGACCAAGCTTACTTTTGCGGAGCAGGCAGACCAGCTGTAACTCCAGTCCCTTCCTTGCTCCCCTGGCTCGCGACATCTCCTGCAAACTCGTGAGCGCCCTTTGTACTGTTCATACATGTACATCTCTTTGTATTCTCACATTTGCGTCTATCGGTGATGTAATATTCTTTTAATATTGTGTCACGTCTGGTGATAACATTATAATTGTACTCATATGTTAGAATGTATAATGTACCACGTGCTTTCGTACTCTGATTCTTGCTTGTACTGATGCTTTGCGTATATGCGTGAGGATATTTCTGATCTGCGTATATATGTCGCAGTAACGTCTCTGTGGGATCGGGGCGTTACAGGATGGTATCAAAGCCTAGGCTCTCCCATCCTCAAGTACGTCCAGACGGTAAATTAATGGTACAAAAATTTGCAACTGGAATACAAGAGTCCTGGTTATACAATCCAACTACAAGTGCAAAGTTATCTATCTCTTCCTTCTGATCCATTTCTTGAATCCTGGGACCCTTCAATCTTCTACCTTCCAGCTCCTTCTTGTTACCCTTCAACCAACTCAAACATGGAAAGACAGGGAACACGCAATGGTGCTGGTACTTCTCAAGATGGAGCAGCAGAGACAATGATAACCTGATAAGGGTACTTTAAGGGATGATGCAGAGTTAGCAGCAGCAGACAGAGCTTCTACGTCAAGGACTGTTGGTTGCACCCCTAGAGCAGAGGCCAGGCAATGTGTCGGGCTTTAGGAGATTACAGTCGGCGATCTTTTCAGGCACAGAAAAGCCCCTGGATGCAGAACAGTAGCTGGTAGACACGACAGATCTTTTGAAGGCCGCCCGAGTCCCTGACGAGAACCAGGTGGAAGTGGCCAAGATACAATTAAAGGATATGGCCAGAACATGGTGGTTGGTGAAAGAAATGACACTGGAGAAGCCCATCACCTGGGAATAGTTTTCAAAAGGTTTCTATGAAAGATTCTTTCCTGCAACAGCTCAGAAAAAATGAAAGAATAATTTATTCGGCTACAACAGCAGAATCGGTTTGTGAATGAATATGCCGCCGAATTCTTGAGGCTCAGCAGGTTTTGTTGGCCCAAAGGTCATTAGCCCTAAGTTTTGATGATTACAAACCATATGAAGTTAGGAATTAACAAGATTGTTTTAAATGAGTTTCAGGTAAAAACATAGGTTGATTGACGGCTCCTACACAAGACTCACATTTGGAAGCTACAAGGATTTAGATCCCAAAGCCGAGCACATTAGAAGCGCTCAAAGATCAATCAAACAACTTGAGAAGACTATACAAGATTTGTATCTTTGTTTTTTCTTTTTAGTTAAGATTTATAGTCTTTTTGTCAAAACCGAGATGATAGAGGTTGATAACATTGGATTGCCACACACATACATTTGATATTGCTTCATGCTTTCAAACAAAATTTTATTACAAAATTTCTTATCAAGTTTCAGAAAAACGAAGTTTGGAAAAATTCGGTTTTTAGAAAAACAAGTTTTTGGAAAAACGATTTTTAAGTTTAGAAAAAGATTTTTATCAAAATATAGTTCAAATTGTTTTGGTGTTAATCTATGATCACACTATGATCTTTCTTAGCCTAGAACTCTATTTTGTATCTACCCGTCTAAAGAAAATTTACCGAAAAATTTAGACTTCAAAAAGCCTTTCAAAATCCTTTTTGGTCTTGTCCGGTCGACCGAATGGTCGACCGCTGGCAGAGCAGAACTGCTCTGTCGGTCGACCGACATGCACCAATGTGCATTGTGCACATCGGTCGACCGTCCCGGTCGACCGGCAGATAGAGCAGAGCTCTCTGTTTGCTCCGGTCGACCGGTCCGGTCGACCGGCAGAAAGTGGTCACTCTCTATTTGGCACTTCAGTCGACCGCCCCGGTCGACCGCTTTCCCAACGGTCGGAAATCCGATCGTTGGCGGTCGACTGGCCCGGTCGACTGATAGCAGTCAGAGTCTGCTGACAGATTCCAACCGCTATTTTTGGTTTGTCTTTTGTTGGGGCTTCTCCCAACGAATATTTTGGCTTGTTTAACCCTGTTTTCATTCCATATAAATAGTGGGAGTGTTATACAACTAAAATACAACATTTACAAGAGTAAAATCAAATTTTCTCAAAGCTTAGCCTTTAGCAAAAAGAATTTTCTTGAGCCAAAATCTTCAATCCTTGTGTTTTAACTTGAAGCTTTCTCTTCCACTTCTCTACTTGTTTTAGCACCACACAATCCCTAAAGTTTCATCTTCTCATCTTGGTTATAGGATTGTGCATGTGAGCTTTGTTTGTGGTCAAGTGTTGATCACCGTTTCCTCATATTAAGAAGTTGTAGAGGTTGCGGCCTCAAGCGAGCTAATGAGCTCTAAGTCGGTGTTGCGGCACCGTGAGAGAGGACAAGTGTGTCCGAAGAGTTCTAGTGAGAACTTGTATTGACGATCCAGTGGGATCAAGCATAGTGGAAATCCTTCATCGTGTTGAAGGCGAGGACGTGGAGCAGTGGCTCGAACCTCGAAACATATTCTCGTGTTTGCGATTGTCTACTTATCTCTGAACTCTCTCTCCTTTACTTGCACTATTATTTGTTTACTTCCTTGCAAGTTTTAATATTGTTGTTGTTTATTGTTAATTAGTTTTTAATCCGCATTATTTGCCACTCAGTATAGCCATCACCTATTCACCCCCTCTAAGTGATTTCAATTGGTATCAGAGCCTAACCCTAGCATTTGGTTTAACCACCTTAGGGAGATCCTCATTATTGGCTATATCTATTTGTTGCAATTATTATTTGTTGTGCACTTTACTTGTATTCATGGCATCAGTTGACTTTTCTAGCATCAAGTCCCCACCCAAATTTGATGGGTTGAACTTCCCCATTTGGAAGGTCAAATAAACCTATTCCTAAAATCCCTAGGAGTTAGAGTTGCCAAGTCCATCACCAAAGAATTTATTGAACCTCTCACTGATGAGAGAACATGGTCTGAAGAAACCTCTAAGGATTATGAGGCAATGCTAGAGCCCAATATGCACTCACTAAAGCATTAAATGAAGATGATCTTTCCCGCATTATAAATTGCAAATCTGCTTATGAAGTTTGGAATGTGCTTATTGTTACTCATGAGGGGACGTCGCAAGTCAAGAGATCTAAAATTGACTTGCTCCGTTCTCAATATGAGAATTTCTATATGCTTGATAATGAAGGCATAGATGATATGCTCACTCGTTTCACCAAGATTACTAACGCCTTATCTTCTTTAGGTGACAACATCGACAATGACCAAAAGATTCGGAAGGTCATTAGAGCTCTTCCCAAGTCTTGGAAGTCAAGGCAACCACCCTCAAAGAGCTAAATGATAGAGAAGAGATGGATTTCTCCGGCTTTATCGGCAATCTCAAAACCCATGAGATGGAGATGAAGGTAAGAGAAGAAAGGGAGGCACCAAAGAAGAAAGCTCTTGCTTTCAAGGCGGCTCCATCCTCCTATGATGAAGAGGATTCATCAGAAGACTACGATGAAGACTTTGCCATGCTCATAAGGAAGGTGGGCAAAATGTTCTATAAGAAAGGTAGACAAAGCAACTTCCGAAGAGGAAGACCTCAAGGAAGATTTGAAAAGAAGAGAGAGGAACCGGGTCCATGTTTTCATTGGAAGAAGACGGGACACCTAATTGCCGATTGCCCCTCTCTATAAACTACTACCTCCAAGAACGGGCAAAAGAAGAAAAAGGCAATGGTGGCCACGTGGGATGACTCGGAGTCAGAATCCGAAGAGGAGATCGACACCGCACACATGTGCTTCATGGCACATGGCGATGATGCTTCCAAGGTATGTCTAGAAAACTCTTTAGATGATGAAGACTTAACCATGGATGAACTTGCTCATTTTTTTGAAGAATTACAAAGTAAGTATGAAATATCACTTGCTCAAAATAAAAAATTGAAAAAGGAAAATGATTCCCTAAAGAATAAATTTGAGCTTGTTTTAGAAGAGAAAAATGAATTATCAAATTCTTTTGAGAAAATGAAAAAGGATTTTGAAAAATACAAAACCTCTTGTAAAGGAAAAACCCCTATTTCTACTTGCAATAAAAATGAATTTTTAGAGATCCAAAAACGTATTGAAGCCTTGGATACAACTTTAAAGAAATGTGCTTTTGACATGAATAAATTTGCATCTATGTTTCCTAAAGGAAAATCCCAAGGGAAACATGCTCATCATCATGCATCTAACACACACGCACAAGCATGCATTTATGTATGGTAAAATTTATATATGTGCACATTGTGGCCGCAAAGGCCATTTAGCTAAATTTTATTATGCTAAGCTAAACTTGTCAAATAAAAATGTTTGGGTTCGAGAAAACACTAACCCTATAGGACCCAAAAAGATTTGGGTACCAAAAGACACGCCGAACTTAATTGATACAGGTGTGTCGTCCTCCTTCAAGACTTAGGGGGAGATGGTGCCTGGGTGGTGGATGCATCAAGGCTCAATGTATACATCGTCGCTTGCATCGCTATCAAAGAGGCACCCATTTTTGGAGATTACCGATGGTTTGGTAACTTCTCCACCTAATATTTCTTTTAATATATATATATAGGATTTGCTAGTTGCATCTTTGTGATAATATGCCTACAAGTGTAAACTTGCATATCCATTTTTTTGTATCTTAACTTCGATTGGATTGATTATTAAATATGTTTTGATTGCTTGTCATATTTTGCTTGTCTATACATCAAGATTTTGTTAACATAATGCTTTAGAATATTGTCAAAATAAAAATTTATTTAAGCAAATTAAGCAAATAAATAGAGATGGCAATTGCGCGCCTCAACTCTTATCTAGAGGAATTTCGAGGAGAAGTTCAGAACCCTTAACGGGGTATTCGGCTTCAACATCTCATGTTTATCGCTTAATTAATAAATAAAAATGTATTGTTAATAAAAATAAATGAAAATAAAAATAAAACCTTCTACTGAGTTTTTCAGCCAAATAAGATTTTCAATGTTATTTTTATATAATATATTCTTTGTTTTTAAAAAGAAATTTTTTTTAAAAACTCAAATTTTCAACATAGTTTTTAACTGGTTTCAACTGTACGGTCGACCGGCCCGGTCGACTGATTTGGCCTGGCATAAGGCCGGTCGACCGACCCGGTCGACCGTTATAGCCTGGAACAGAAAATTATTTTCTGCCCGTAGCCGGTCGACCGACGCGGTCGACCGACTGAAACCGAGTTTGCTCTCGATTTCCACCGGTCGACCGGCCAGGTCGACCGGCAGTCGGGTAAACTGTTTTTTTTTTACCCGACTATATAATAACCCTATCCCTATTTTTTCCCTCATCTCTTCCTCCCACCGTCTCCAAATCCTCTCCTCTCCTATTCTCTCAACCCTAAACCCATTCCAACTCCTTTCCACCTCTTCCAACCTCAAAATTCTTCCACAAAAATTTGGAAAATTGGTTTCAGGCTCCAGATTACTCTCTCTTCGGTTTTCTCTATTTTTTCAAGGTATAATCTCATATTCTCTAAATCTTTTTTTCCTTGAAATTTCTAAGTTTATTTGTTTAGATCTTGCTATATTTCGTGCCTATCTTGCTAATCTATCATCATGTCTAAAAGAACCCGTTCTAAAATGGGGAAAACCTCCCAATCTTCATCCTCCCCTTTTGTATCTCAAAATGCATCCTATAGGCATGCCATAATCTCCACTAAAAATGTGAATTCAGGTAGAACTGTGGTGCTTAATGATTTTGAGCACCTTAATCTTGCATCTATTCTAGCATCTAGCTCCTTAGAAAATTTTGTCACCATTAAAGAACCTGTCTATCCTGCTTTGGTGCAATATTTCTATTCAAATCTCACATTTGAACAAAATCACATCAAATCCAGAGTCTTGGGCAAAGATATTGATATCTCACTTCAACAATTTGCACGTCACCTACACCTCTCATGTGAGGGGGTAGACATTTATAACGTCGATTTGCATGATTTGAGTATCCTGACGGTAAGTCTGCCCACACCGCATCTACACTGCTTCATAATGATGATAACCCTGGTTTAGTTAGGAACGAGGAGGTGAAGTATTATACTCTCACCGCCCAGGTCCTGGCCAAAATCCTGTTCTATAACCTCCTGTCAAAATTAGGAGAATATAGTCACGCTAGGGGTTCTGCTCCTCTTGTCATCTATTGCCTTCTAAAAAGGCATTAGAATCAACATACCTAAACTCATCATCAACTACATGACTCTTATCTTCTTCTTGTCCCAAACCGGCACTTGCCCTTTGGGATGCTCATCACACGTCTTTTGAAGCAGCTAAATTTTGATCTTTCCTCTGAACGGTCAATTGAACCGTCAGTAGACATCAACAGCACCCTCCTCAAGAGGATGCGTCCTAGGGAGCGTCATCCAGCTCCTCAGCCGCAGCCTTTCTTTCCTGTTGTTCCTGGATCATCCTCTGGCTCTTCTGCTCCCTTCGACCCCTATCTAGCCTTATCTACTTAGCTTCGGGAGCACTACCAGCAGCTTTCTGCTGAGATGACCGAGCACCATCAGCAGATTTTAGCTGAGATGACCGAGCATCGCCAGCAGCTTTCCACTGAGATGACCGCACACTATCAGCGGCTGGAACAGCGTTTGGACAATGATCTCAGCCATATCTGTGACTCCATTCGCTCTATGCATACCTGTCTCGGCGGCATCTACAACAGGTTTGATTGCCAGCCCTCTTTCTAGTGAACGTGCTCAGCCACTTCCTCCTTCCGGCCCTCCGTTCGCCGCCTGGGCTCCTGCTTCTTCTGCTCCTCCTACTTCTGCTCCGCCACCTATTTCCCCAGAGGACGCAGATTTCGGGAGACATTGACCCCTTTTGATGATGTCAAAAAGGGGGAGAGATTTCTGGGAGTTATTTCTGGGCTATGTTATTATGTTATTTTGGACATATGTTATGTGTTATGTTTTCTGGGTTGTTTATCTATGCTGTATTTGGATATTAGTTTGCTTCCTGTATGGACATGTGGACATGTGTTATGTTTTTGGTTTGAGGTTGGCATGAACCTCCTATCTTGTATGGACACTTTTTATGATATGGCATTTATCTTTGTTATCTCCATGTGGTATATATATATATATGGTTGGTTGTCTATTGCTTATTGTTCTATGTTTATTCCAACCTTCTACCACTAACTTTGGAGGCTGGAGTTATTTATGGATGGATGGAGGTAACCAGATATGAATACATTTTTATATTTCTGTATCTTTAGTATGCATGGATGGTTGGCATATGTGTTATTAACATATCATATACATGCCCTGTTATGCATTTAGATTTTTTTATATGCATATGTTAAGGGGGAGCTTCACTTGAAGTCCACCCAAAATATTTATAATAACTCCATATGTTTTGTCATCATCAAAAAGGGGGAGATTGTGGCCCAAAGGTCATTAGCCCTAAGTTTGATGATTACAAACCATATGAAGTTAGGAATTAACAAGATTGTTTTAAATGAGTTTCAGGTAAAAACATAGGTTGATTGACGGCTCCTACACAAGACTCACATTTGGAAGCTGCAAGGATTTAAATCCCAGAGCCGAGCACACTAGAAGCGCTCAAAGTTCAATCAAACAACTAAGAAGACTATACAAGATTTGTATCTTTGTTTTTTTTCTTTTTAGTTAAGATTTATAGTCTATTTGTCAAAACCGAGATGATAGAGGTTGATAACATTGGGATTGCCACACACACACATTTGATATTGCTTCATGCTTTCAAACAAAATTTATTACAAAATTCTTATTAAGTTTCAGAAAAATGAAGTTTGGAAAATTCGGTTTTTGGAAAAAACAAGTTTTTGGAAAAACGGTTTTTAAGTTTAGAAAAAGAATTTTTATCAAAATAAAGTTCAAATTGTTTTGGTGTTGATCTATGATCACACTATGATCTTTCTTAGCCCTAAAACTCTATTTTGTATCTACCCGTCTAAAGAAAATTTACCGAAAAATTTAGACTTCAAAAAGCCTTTCAAAATCCTGTTTTTTGGCCTTGTCCGGTCGACCGGAACGGTCGACTGCTGGCAGAGCAGAACTGCTCTGTCGGTCGACCGAGCGGTCGACCGACATGCACCAATGTGCATTGTGCATATCGGTTGACCGTCCCGGTCAACCGGCAGATAGAGCAGAGCTCTCTGTTTGTTCCGGTCGACCGACAGAGAGTGGTCACTCTCTGTTTGGGACTTCGGTCGACCGCCTGGTCGACCGCTTTCCCAACGGTCGAAAATCCGACCGTTGGCTGTCGACCGGCCCGGTCGACCGACAGCAGTCAGAGTCTGCTGACAGATTCCAACGGCTATTTTTTAGTTGTCTTTTGTTGGGCTTCTCCCAACGAATATTTTGGCTTGTTTAACCCTGTTTTCATTCCCTATAAATAGTGAGAGTGTTATACAACTAAAATACAACATTTATAAGAGTAAAATCAAAATTTCTCAAAGCTTAGCCTTTTAGCAAAAGAATTTTCTTGAGCCAAAATCTTCAATCCTTTGTGTTTTAGCTTGAAGCTTTCTCTTCCACTTCTCTACTTGTTTTAGCACCACACAATCCCTAAAGTTTCATCTCCTCATCTTGGTTATAGGATTGTGCATGTGAGCTTTGTTTGTGGTCAAGTGTTGATCACCGTTTCCTCATTGAGAATTGAGAAGTTGTAGAGGTTGCGGCCTCAAGCGAGCTAGTGAGCTCTAAGTCGGTGTTGTGGCACCGTGAGAGAGGACAAGTGTGTCCGAAGAGTTCTAGTGAGAACTTGTATTGACGATCCGGTGGGATCAAGCATAGTGGAAATCCTTCATTGTGTTGAAGGCGGGGACGTAGAGCAGTGGCTCGAATCTCGAAACATATTCTCGTGTTTGTGATTGTCCACTTATCTCTAAACTCTCTCTCCCCTTTACTTGCACTATTATTTGTTTACTTCCTTGCAAGTTTTAATATTGTTATTGTTTATTGTTAATTAGTTTTTAATCCGCATTATTTGCCACT